>JACEGR010004013.1:0-94284 GCA_014170235.1 Listronotus bonariensis | reverse complement strand
TACCTACTTATTTCTTATTTAGGTGCCATAAAATTTTAAAGAGCAAACAAAAAGGTCTTCACTTTTAAAACGAACTTTTTATACCAAAGACCAAAAAAATAAATAAAGGGCCACATTTTACAAAAGGTACTTTTTAATACATGTTTTGTTTAATTTAAATAACACACCTACTTCCAGGAAAAGCCCGTGTAAACGTTTAATATTTAGGCTTTAAAAGGTTTTCTTTGATACTATGGTTTATGATTTAATTTAAATTCATTATCTTGTATGTTTAATTACTTTTAAAAACAATTAATCGCTTAGTATTTTGCTATAAACTTAATGGGCCGTAAATCAGTTTTTTAGATAATTGATTTTTAATGTATAAAACATATCAATGCCGTTAAAACAAATGTTATTCAATAAATTAGAAATAGATTTAAATAATATATTGACCTACGTTTTTCTATGTATTCCACCTTTATTATTGGAATCGTAAAATATCGCTCTTCCAAGTTTTTCAGCTCTTTTCGTGTTGCAAGTGCATGGTTTTTATTTATACCCATTGGTCTCTTTCTTCTTCAAGCTGTCCGTTTACTATAATATAAATGTTGGTCCCGTTTAAAAGGTCATAGGCAATTAAAGCAACAACATAAAATGTTTACATTCCGGCATTTTTCATCTTATCTCTACCTGCTAGTATTTTACACGATTTGGACCATCTCCTTTCCACGTACGCATTGGCTGAACTTGCCTATAAACCTTTTAAACTGACTAAACAATTACACACTCACACACATTCATAAGTGGGGTATCTAGGATTTAGGTTTGGGAGCCCTTAAAAACTCAACGTGTTTACAAATATTAAGCAAAAATTATTGCCAATCGTTCATGAAAAATGTTTGCCAATGTATGGAAAAGAGACAATTTAAAGCAACCACAAACCGAGAGCGATGCGTCGTTCTATCCGGAATGTTTACTACGTTAATGTTTAACACACTGAAAGTCATAACTACACATTGAGCTGGTACGACGTGTATATTTAATAGACAGTGCCAAAAATCGACTTTTTTGGAAAAATATATAGAAAAATATTGCCAAAAATTCTATCTTCGCGACAACAATCTATTTTTTTATGCAAAACTCTGCAAATTGTTAATCTAAAAATTGTTACCTACACACGTTCTTAAGGAAAATAAAATTTCCTACAAAAAAGATTTCTTCATAAATTGTCGCCAAATATGTCGTTTCTATGTAATCGGGCTTAAACATTGAACTATTTTTTCCATTTCGTTTCTTGAGTTTGGATTTTGTTCTTAAATAATAATAACATAAATTTACTCATTCAAAAGTTATTCGACGTTGAAGTGAGCAAAAGTAAATGAACGTCAAATAACTTTAAAGGTCTGAATTTATTGAAAATGTTCAGGCACCTTGTAGCGCAGCCAATTTCTTTTAAAAAGTATATTGAATTTATTTAAATATTGATAATTGTAGTAGTTAAAAAAATCCTTATCCAAAAACGAAATTAAGAAAATAGTTTAATGTTCAAAGCCCAATTATATGGAAACTGCTTATTTGATGACAATTTACGAATAGACCTTTTTTATAGGGATTTTTTTTCATATTATAACGAAAGAAACTTTTGGATGCAAATTCTCCATTTTACCAAACAGATAACATTTTCTGTATTACAGATTTGTTAAGTATTTTAATCCTTGTAAATTTGCAGTTATAATGTTTTAATATTAATTTATTGAAACTATTTTAGATTATGATAACAATTCAATATAAGTAAAAACAGTTAGTGACATGCTTTTACTTTGTAAAAAACATTTTGCGAAACCTTCTGATGAAAATGCATAATTATAAGTAAATATCCTATCATTTCTACTTTTGTTAATAATTTTTCTATTTAGATTTACTGAAGTCCATATATATATATATATATATATATATATATATATATATATATATATATATATATATATATATATATATATATATATATATATATATATATATATATATATATATATATATATATATATATATATATATATAGTAATAGATTTTTCTCTATTTCTTTGTAGTCCAGAGGTATGCAGTAAGGCAGATTTTTTTTTTTTGAAAATTAGGTAAAGCTTTAAAAACATAGAGACTAAAACACTAAATGTTTACCCTCTTAATTCAAAATCATGCATGAAATCGTCCCTTTAATGTTTTCAGCGTACTTTTTAAACAGCCTGTATAAACTTTAAATATGTATTTTTAGCCAGGGTGTTAAAAAGTATGTATCGTACTGTCATTTGGCAGGTTGTATAAGTTTATCGCTGCGATCAAAATCGAATACCTATGCATTATTAGTGCTGTCTTTTGAATTTAAAGTTTTGTGTATCTTAATGCCAGTCCGAATACTTGTAACGAAGTTTAAGTTCTACATTACACTAATACTTGCTTTCAGTTTCTTTACCCTGGCTTAAGTACCGAAACATGCAGATATTGCACTTAACAGCACCACTTACACAACGCGGTGGTGACAGCAGACACGTCACACAATTAACTTCTACCTCTCAACTACATTACCTACATTAACTCTCCGATATATCGTTGGGATGAAACCATTACTTTAACGTGGATTCTTGGCGATTTTAAGTACTGCCCACAAAAAAATTGTCTATTGTCGATATATTCTATTATTATTGAACACTTTCTAAAAGGCATCGATAAAAACAAAGGCATTTTATCACTTTAATTGTAAAACCACCTAACTTCATTTATAATAAAACATGCATTGTCATCGTTAGTCTTATGAAATAAGGCTAAAGATGGCATCAAAAAGACTTTTTTTATAAAAATTTTGGAATTTGAAATTAGTTAGTTTTACAATTAATTGATTAATAGGAAATGTGATTATGATGTCATCTTTAGCCTTATTTTATAAGGCTAAAGATGAAAAATGCATGTTTTATTTAAAATGAAGTTAGGTGGTTTTACAATTAAGGTGACGATTTGAGAAATTGTGTAATACCTTTATTTGATATGAAACTGTCAACACAAAAGAAAAACGACTACATGTTTTTTAAAGCAATATCAAAAATTAACCAACATATATTTCGGAAAAATTAACTTGTCTGTCAATTATTTCAACCCAAACAATAAATGCCATCCTGTTTGTGACTTAACTTTTATAACATGTTAATTTAACATTGACTAATGATGGAAACTATGACCAACTTTATAAAAAGTAGCGACATACCCTTAAATAAAAACGCGTTTTCCATGTAGAATGTTTTATTAAGTCGGCTTGCCAAAACCTAGTCATTACCATTATCCCAGTTAATTCCTGCATAAGCTGAATGATGTACGGATGCGTTTTATTAACTGTGAGAACTATCTTAATTGTTTGCTAGGTTACACAAGTTCTATCTGCAATTGCCCACTGTAAACTATGTGAATTATCCAATACGCTAAGTAAAACTTTTTATTTTTTTTAGTTGATAAACCACAGCAATAATGATCATATTTAGCTTCTTTTCTTGGCTGCCTTCTATCAAAAGTAATGATAGAGTCTAGTAGTCAATCTACACATTTTGTTACTTGTATCCAGAACAAAAGTATTTCTTTTAAATATTTATTTATTTAAAAACTAATATCTTGTTTCTCCAAAACCTACAAACCTAAACCCAACGGAAGTCTTTACCGGGATATACACGGTCATGCAAAACTGTCACATCTGTCAAAAGCCAAAGCTCGCGCGCAAATTAACCGTGTGTATTAAAAAACTGCCACATCTGGCTTGGCATGTCGATGTCCGAGTTTGATTTTTCGGGGCGCGCGTTGTGCAAACTTGTGCATGTGTAGGACATGTCAGTTACCGTTTCAGTTTAGGAACGTCGTTTACGGGGTTATATTGTTGGTTTTGGGTTAAAAATTACTCTTTGGCACCAGGAAGATGTATTGCCTGATTTTATCGATATGTACCAAGGTTATCCATGCTTTTGGAAAGTTAAAAGTAATGAATACATTGACAAAAATAAAAATCTTTTTGCTGAATTACGCTTATGTTCAAGTTGATCACACTACCAACTCCCCAAACTGACGCTAAACTGACAGGTACATCTGAATCGTGAGTATCAAAAGCTTTATTTGACATTTGCTTTCATGCAAATGCGTTTCAGGTTTGCATATACCCCGGTTTTAATAAATATTTCGGACGTTTAAGAAAAAATGGCCGCTGTCAATTTAGTCATGGCTTACCACGATAAAACCAATAAAACTAAAATTAATATGTGTAATATTTATAATTGTAAAGTCTAAAATTCAAAAACGTAAATTTTAATTGTAAATATTTAGAGCTAATACTTGACATAGTATGATAATAATATAGAGGGTGTTACAAAATGCACATGTTACCACTTAAAACAATTTTGCGATGTTGGTTGGTAATTTTCTTTTACGTAATATTCCTATTGTCTTACTTGTTTAAAACAACTGTAAAAGCATTAAAGTTTAATGGATTTCTAATTTCTTTTATAAACTACTCTTAGTTATATTGTTTTGTTTATGCATATTGGTTTATATAACAAAAATAGTAGTAGAATAATACAGTAAATTAATTATCGTTTTTAAATTTATGTCATATCGTCACCTTAATTGTAAAACACCTAACTTCAGTTTTTATAGAAATTATTATTTTAATATCATCTTTAGTTTTATAAAATAAGTGGTGTGTATTGTTAAGTGGTTTTTTCCTTAATTTAAGAAAGCATTTTTTTATATTTGACGAAAGGAAATCTCATAGTACATTTTGTTTATGCTGCGTTTTATTCGTACTTGAATTTACAGGGTGTTTAATTAAACCGCGCTAATCGGTCTACCTTTAACTTTAAATAAATCTTTTTATTAGCTTACTGCCGGGCGGGACATAGAAATCCCATGTAACTTCTTTAATGGGGTCAATTATTGGCTCCCCTAATTATTTTAGAGAAAAATTCATTGAAGTTTATTGAAGAGCATGCAAATCTACGTCCATGGTAAAACTTTAGATTTTTCGGTTAACCCGTTTGCTAGTTAGATGCTAATATATTTTTAAAAATTGTTACATTATTATCGCCTCATATTTATGAACAACAATAAAATACCAGTTAGCGTGACATCAATGCTGTCATTTTTGAAATTTAGTGCTTTATTATTATCAAAAAATCGTAGAGCTATCCGAATAGACCGATACCCGAAAATCAATGCAGTCGATAGGACTATCAAAAATTTGAATCAAAGGCACAGTGATAAATAACTGCAGTAAGGGATCGGGATGAAATACGACGGCAGGAATTTTGTTTTGACATGAATCGTACCCTATATAAGTTTCCGTTTGATTTAACCAAAGTTTAAAAATATTAATTTTTATAAAATATTACCTTTACTTAGGTAGGTAAAAACTCAAAGTTTTTATACAGGGTGTCTCTAAAGTAAATATACTACATTTTACAAACAAAAACATAAGTATATTTTATTTCCTCGTTTAAAAAACCTTTCAAACTAAATCTTTAAAAAAATAACTTAAATGAAATGGAAGCTGTGACACCCTGTATCTCGGAAACAAGAAACAATTAATTTTTTGACTAAGGTTAAATGTTTTAAATCGTTTTATTTTGGCTCAAAGAATTTGTGGTAGCATTTTGTAAAGACCTTTTAGTGACACCCTGTGTAGTTTTTTCTTTTCTTTAAATTGATTTTTACCCCAAATTTGTATACAATCGTTGTTATCTCCTAAACCATAAAATATTATTTGGTAGTAATCATATTACACAGAGATTTCTCCAGCTATGAGCAACAATTACTCAAAAAAATGTTTTAAAATAAAACACAAGTTTTAGTTACTTTAAATTCTCCTCTTTAAACCATTACGAGTAAAGGCTTTATTTTGTGACAAATTTTTCGTTGTCAACGCAACAAATAAAATTAAATTAATTTATAAATTTAGTTTTTTAACTTTTTTTTCTTTGCTCCTCCCTACTTTTGTGATTTACGCTATACACGGTGTCCAGTAACTCTACCGACAAACTTTAAGGGCAAATTCTACAATAAAAAAAATCGGAAAAAAATTATATAAACATGTTTATACCAATTTAGATATTTTTTAAAATATTAGGAAACGTCTCCTATTCATCAAAAGACATTTTTTTGGCATACAGGAAAAAATAACAGTTTTGTAAATTTAAGGCATATATTTAAAAAAAAAAAAAATAAATAAATTTGTACTACTGCATTTTTTTAAAATAAAAATATTTTTAAAATTTTTGATTAGTTTAAAACAAATTTAATAAGGACCATTTCTTGGCATGGTCATTTCGTATCGCTAATATCAAATTCTAGAGTAATAAATCAGCTCTGTTATTTATTCTTTAATTAGATAGAAATTTGACCATGCCGAAAAATAATTTAAATTTATTTACACAAAACCCTACATCAAATAAAAAAGTCAGATAATCAATTTTTTTAATCTGTTTAACACTCCACGAAGGCTTTATGCCTAAGTACCAGACTACCGTGGGTGTCGGGTTATTAGATGTTTAACCCTTTTCCAAGCTGTTCCGTCAACGTTATCCAAGCACTGAAACATGCAATTTTTGCATTTCACAGCACCATTTAGATAACGCGGTAGTGCCACCACGGACGTTATTTTTTTAATAACTACTACCTGGGGTAGGCAGAATACTACACAGTGGTTTGCCGAGCCATCTGTAAGATGACGAGCGATTAAAATGCCAATGTCCGGTTCCGAGATTCGAACTCGGATCGCTGCGGTGAGAAGCTGGTACGTTACCGCTGCAATACGCTTGCCACTAATTTGTTCCAAACTAAACGAGAACTTAAAAAATAGTTTAATTTTTGAAAAATTCAGTGGCGTAAATTTATTTTCTTAAAAATATATACCTAACTAACACCCCTCATGGATCTTCAATTTAATGATATCTTTTATAGAACATAAAAAGTGGCAGTGGCAATAAACGACTGCAAGAAATATTATTAAGCATAAAATGCTCCAATTTAACCTACCCTGTATCTCTTACCATTTCTGAGATTTTAATGTTGCCCCTTGAATTTGTAACTTTCTCTATAATTATTTAAAAAAAACACCCCATAGCTCATAAACTAAAACGTTTAACTTATACAGGGTGTCCGGAAAGGTGAGATCAAAAATGATATGGTTAATAAAGTGAGCGCTTCCTTATGAAGTTATTGACCTTCAAAGTTGGAATAAAAAAGTATTTCATTTAAAACTATTAAAGGATTGCAACAATATTAATGATTTTTGGGCAATTAGGTTAACTCATACTAATACTTTTTTCATAGACAAATGATTGCGAAGTAAGTCATATTTATACAGGGTTAGTACATTTTTTACTTATAGGTCAAAAATTTGACATTTTGCTTTTACCAATATGATTCTATCATCACTTTTGTACAAAAAAAGTATACCTTATTTAAATCGATATCTTGGATCGTTTTTCATAAAATCGCATTTTAAATCCAGACATACCAGCATTATCCACCTATTAATTTTTTCAATTTGGATATATATTTAAATTAAAATTAAACCCGAATCTTAAGGTGGGAGGTTGGCCTGATCCACATTTGTTGTTTTCCAGAGGCTATATACCGTAATTAACAAAGAGGTAAAAATTTTGAAAGAAAAACAGACTTTTACAAATTTCATATTAATACAGAAAAAGTTTAAACAAAGTAAACATGTCCAAAATTATTTTTGGGTTTTCTATAATATTTAGATATTTTAGGATTAATAAAATTATTATTTTTAATAATGTAATAAATATATCAATTTGTTCCACCGAGTAAAAAAATGGTTCAACAACGAAGAAAACAATAATTTATTTTCTTATGTAAATTAAATTTGTGATTTTATGTAAAAACGTTAAAAGACCTTATTGTAGAGCATTAAATTTTCTTTAAGAATCTATGTTTTTTCTTTTATATCCTATCAGCTATTTTTAAAAGTATATCGGCCAGTAAAGCAATAACAAAACAAGCACTATTAGTCAAAATAAAAACGTAAATCTAAAAATAATATATCAATGTAACTTGATTATTTAAAGACGGCTCGCAAAAATTTTCAAAATGACGTTTTTGTAAGCAATTTAATTTCCTAACGCTATATCTGAAAATTATTTTTTTACCTCAACAGTTAGGCAGCTTTGACGCAAAAATTAAAGTACAAATAAAAAGTCTAAAAATTAATATTAAGGGATTAAATCTGTGCGATATTTTCTTTTGCTACCTTGAATAATATTTTCGATATATTAAAAAAAAGTTGTTTATTTGGACCAATCTACTAAACATATTCCTTTTTAAATGAACACTCCTCAAATATTGACGAATCACCGGTAAAAACTAAATTGTAATAAAAGTTTTTGGTAAAGGCTTTCGAATTTTTAGTTTGCTCTTTACTTTCAAATTATTTAGGTATTTTCCTATGGTCCTTCTTCCTAAAAAAGTTTTTACAATCTTTCCTCTTTAAAAATACACTCCTGGACAAAAACCCCGAACAAACTAAATTTTGATCAAATTCAAACTTTAATAACTTTTGGTGTTTTTGACATATTTAAATTATCTTTTGGTCAAGTTGTAGCTTCTTTTACCAAGATTATTATTTAATATGGGAATTGCAATTTTTTTTATAGAATTTGGTGTAACACAGGGGAAAGCCAAATGTTGTATTTTGCCCAAATTTTTGAATACCCTGTGGAATAATTTACCGTTACAATTTTTACCACTGTATTAAATTTTGAAGCAGAAGTGTCAAAAATTACACGAAGGTGTCATTGTATTAAGAATGTCATATTCTAATAAAATAAGATGAAATATACCTCTGGTGTCATTTAAAATTTGAATGTGGCGTCATTTTCGGTTAAACCGGCAGTAATAAAACAAGTAAATACATCAACCAATTTACAATTATGGTAAATACTAACATACCAAATTTTATTTTTAAAGGCACAAAAGTTTTAGGGGGCAAACCACCTGTGAAAAACACCTGGTATGTTTATAAGATACTAATATAAATAAAAAAAAAAAGAAATGTTAAGAAAGATGGAGCTTTGGCATCCAGTACCCTGCTAAAAAATTGTAACGTAAAATTATCCTACAGGGTGTGAAAAATTTGGGCAAAATATAATATTTGGCTCTTCCCTGTATAACACCTAATTCTATAAAACTTTTGCAATCCTCATATTAAATAATATTCTTGATGGAAGGAGCTATAACCGGACCAAGTATTAAAACCTGTCAAAAAAAAACAAAAAGTTATTTAAGATTAAATTTAAACAAAATTTTGTGCGTCTGGTTTTTTTTGTCCAGGAGTGTATTTTGAGGATTAACCAATTTAAATATTATATCGTTGGTTTAAAGGTAAAAGTCACTTAGTACATTTTGTTATAAAAGTTGTTCGAACAGTTCATTGTTATTTAAAGTTAAAGTTTTTTGTTATTTATTAGTTACATTTATGACATCCACAACTCTTCATTGAAATATTTTACATTCATAGGATGGTTTATGTATCTTTTCTTATTACAAATTTTCGATAAAATCCTCGTTATTTCTCTAACCATAAAATTTTACTTAATGAGTTTTACCATCAAACCGACGATATTTTTTACTACACCTTGTATCATTTAAGTATTATTTAAAATCTGTGTTCCCTAGCAAATCCAAACAGACTGGAAATTTAAAAATAGTTAAAAATTAAACGTTTTGTACTCTAGAAGAATGTCGCATAACATATAAAAATAAATAATAATTAATAATTTCAAGAAGCAATTTATGAAAAAAATGTTTGATTAAACAGTAAGTAAACAAGTTCGTTTTCTAGATTGCATTATAGCGTTAGCTGCAATTAATATGTTGCTTAATGTTAATTTTATTAATAGTTAGCTCTAATTATGTAAATATGTTATGGTTTAAATGATTTACACATTTGACGTAAGCGAATACCTTGATTAATTTTATCTGGAGTTGTAGCGTTGTTTAATGAAAGCCCGACGTGACACACTCGCATACACGAAAATTTTGCATTGCATTAAATTTTGCAATAGTCAAAATCCATATTAATTTTATTGACAAAGGTAGTTCCCGGTTATAATTAATACACATGATTTCACTGATGCACTTAAGATTGTATAGCAGTTTACTTTATTTATACAGGGTGTCTCTAAAAGGTGGGATTAAATGCTACCATAAACTTCTAAGGCTAAAATAAGGGTGTCCGGAAATTAGGAGCACATATTTTAAGAGGCGATTCTGCGTCCAAAATAAACCCTAGTTTCCTATATAGATGTATGTCCAGAAGTGCTTCCTTACCGAGATACGGGGTGTTAAACTTCTAAGAATAAAAACTGTTTTTTACCGTATTTTCAACATCACTCGAGATATCTTTATGAAAATTGTTACATGTCTTTGGAGCATCGAAAGGCAATTCCTGATATTAAAAGGGTTTTTTAATTTGCACCAGTGGCGTCTGTACGGGGTGTACCATTAATTATTTTGAATAAAAATGGTACGCCACTGCTTTTGTGCAAATAAAAATTACGCGTAATATTCCCATTTTATTTAGAGCAAATTCGATCCCTTGACTTTTTTTCTTACGAGGCACCGTTTTGACGTAAATAAATAAAAACCATTTCTAATGCCGGAAATAGTCATCATTTCAGAAAATAATACATAATTTAAAAAATCATAGTAACAAACTATAGCAGATGCTCAAAATGTTGGCCTTCCATTTCCATGCATAAATTAAGTCTTCTTAGAAAGGACTGACGAACTCTAAAGAATATCTCCTGTTTCCGTCTGATAGTTTCACAGCTGAAAACAAGGTATACTTGATAGAAACGTTGATTGAAAGCTCTCAGTCAACGATAGAAATTAATTTAGGCATCCGTTTTTATGATATGTAAATTTAAAAACCACTCCCTGTATGACTGTGTCTAAACTATATAGGATGTTTTAAAAATTAGATGCTCATCTTTTAAAGTGTGAATCCTTTGGTGATTTTAAAAGAAAATTCAAGTAAACCCATGTCCTCAAGAGCTTAACTTTTGAGATACAGAGTGGAAAAGTAGAAAAAAAACTTTTTTACCACTTTATATCTTAAAAGGTAAAAAATTTGGAACACAGGTCTATTTAATCTTTTCTTTTAAAAGTCTATACAGGAAGTTTTTTTTTATCCAGATAGCCAAAGGCGGCTGCTTAAATAAACTTTTACCAAATATGCCTTTCTTGTGTAAAATATCTTGAATAATGAAAATGTTTATTATATAAAATACCACAAGGGTGCTCTCTAAAGTAAATAAAAAAATGATAGCAGATTCTTGCTTTTTACCTCCCAAAACCCCTAGAGCCAAACATTGTGACAATTTATTCATTATTAACAAAATAGTTTATTAAAACCTACAACCTAAATAAATATTTAACGCCTTGTATCTCCAAAACCATTTACTTTTGGGCTAATGTAAGTTAAGTTAGATTGTCATATTTTAGCCAAAGGCGTTTGTGTGTAACATTTTTTACGCACCTTTTGGAAACACAATGTATATCTAAATAAAGCATAATCACTATAAATATAATAATATTTACTACTAGGTAACTTATAAATAAATATAAAATTTTCTAATGGACAGCTCTATCATATGACTAAATCACGCGAAAAGTTTTTTTGTGAAAACTAGTTACGATTCAATATTTACAGTCATATGTTACTGTTTTCTCGTATCCCGTGCCAGGAATTACGGTTCGTGCAACCTTAAAATTTATAGTTTAAAAAATCTTATGTTTACTAACTATAAATTTAGGCGCGCTTGTGGCGGCTTCGGTTGTATAGGCAAGCGTCGATCTCCGGAGTTAAGCAGTGGAATGCGCGCCCATAATTTGGATGGGTGACCGGCACCAGCGGTGTTTTGGGCAACGGCACACGGTGTTCGGCTGGGGGTTGCGAACCGAGCAACAACCATCCAAGTTATGGAATGAATGGTGTGTGAATGGGAAGGAGTAGGGGTCAAGGTACAATAAGCCTTCAGGCTGCAGTGCACCACCTAGGGGGCGGTCGTCGGACCTGGGTGGGATGACCCCGAAAGGGTGAAAAAAACTACAAATTTATGCATGTTTTTTTAGTTTTGATACTTTTAAAAGAAATATACTTATTCTTACGCTTGTTTCACAGTCGCCAAAGTTTATTTTAAAAACTGGCGTATCTTTCGTCATCCTTACAGTTACCAAAAAAAAACATATTGTTTATTTCAACTTATTAAGCCACTTTTGTTGATAAGATCAACTTTAAAAAATCACTATTAGTAATATCTATTTCTGCATTATAAATTGCAGGAAAGAGATGTTTGCTACATTCTTTAACTTATTTTTTGTACCGTTAGGTTTTTTTATAAAAAAATTTTAAAACTAGCTTCAGTGACCTAATTTCTCATTTATAAAGGGTCGCTAAGATCATATTTATAAAATGTTCTTATTTTTGACAAATCCATCGTCAGTGTCCTTAATATTCCATCCAAGAAAAGTTTTTTTATATATTTTTTTAATATATGAAGAAAGATTTTAGTTCTTGATATAGATAAATCAATAACGTGTTGACTTAAAAAATGATACGTTTTAATAAATTTAATAAAGCTTGACGAGAATGAGCGAATAACCCCCTGAATACACCATTAAAGCGGTGTTAATACATGAGGTTTTTGACCACACGTGATCTAGCCGTGTCTAATGTCTTTTAAAAAATAAGTTTTAATCAACTTAAGATATTGCGGGTCATTCGGTTTCACTACTTTCTGAACGTACCAAAGGGCAGTCATTTATTACTAAAGGGTTCTGCTAATCATATTCGATAACACACATGCCAATACCAATACCGTATGAAACATGACTCTCCATATCACAGATAATGATTTTTAGTGCCAGATTTCGCCGGTTCCATTTCTATTCCCACAGAAAATTATGCACTGGAAACTAATTTCATCACCTAAATTAGGGTTTTACCAAAAATTTTGAGAGCGATGACAAAGAAAAAAATTTGCGATTAAAACTAATTAAAATAAAGAAAATATGTGAGATACACTAGACAATAGATATTTTTCAATAATGGTAACAGACGGAGGTGTGGCTCCATAAAAATTTATAAGTGATTTAAATGCGCCCGTCTTGGAAAGTAAGAAGAAGTATGTACTGAGGTGACGTTAATACAAAAAATAATTTACCACCTTATATGTTAAATAAAATGTTTTTAAAAATTAATTAAGAACGTGCGTTAAAAAAAAACTTGCAGTAACAGACCTTCATACATACAATTTAGGTACCCTATTATATAAAAAGTATATTTTGTTAAAAAATAAAGAATTTAATATTTATTAATATCTAACAATTTCTTATTTTGTCTTAAATAAAAAAAAATCTGCAATATAGAGGGTGTCCAGTAACTTAACCGGCAAACTTTAAGGAGTGATTCTACAATGAAAATTAGGAAAAAACCTTTATATGGAAATAAGTCCTAAACGTCTTAGTTTTAGAACTACGGGGTGTTACAATTAAAAAAAAGTTTTTTTTTTTTTTTTTTATAATAAATCATATACCAATTATAGATATTTTTAAAAAAAATTGGGGGACTCAACCTACGCATCAGAAGACATTTTTATTGTAGAAGAAAAAATAAGGTTACTCTGTCTCGTCCTTAAAGGGTTTAAGGTAATTTAAAAAATATTGTATGTCAAATGTCAAATGTTTTTTCCTTCCTTTGGAACAAATTTGGCCCACTGTTTTTTTATTCAAATACGGTTTTCTCGTGAAAAATAGTAATCATTTTTGACATTGTCGAATCCTTATCTAATTAAAAAATTAATAATAAAGGCAATTTTTTTATTGCAAAATTTAATAAAAGCAATACGAAATAACTATGCGAAAAAATGGTTGTTATTTATTTACTTGAATACAGTACATCAAATAAAAAAGCCAAGAGATCAAATTTCTTCTAAACTAAATAGAAAATTAAATAAATATAATTATTTTGGAAAAGCGCAGTGGTGTACCATTTTTCTTTAAATTATTTACGTTAAATCCTTTAACAACACAGAGTGTTTTTTAATTGTATGCCAAAAAATATTTAAATTTGTATAAAAGTAAACTATTAAAACAATAATAAAAAAATTTCAAAAACTAAGAGGTTTAGGACATATATTCAAATGAATTTTTTTCCTAATTTATATAATTACCCCTCAAGTTTGTTGGTGAGGAATTTAATAGGCTGTTGTATAAACAGGCTTTAAACTTTCGTATTTATATAAAAATAATCAATTATTGACGTTTAAGCTTTAAGAGTCTACAAGAAAAACGTGAGTTACCATTATTAAACAAAAAACATATTTTTAATAAAAGTAGAAGAGATTAGGGCTGTATTAACTGTATGAGGCGCCATAGGCTAGAATTCCCGGAGCGCCTATTTTGCAGGAAAAAAATTTGAAAAGCAAAAAAAAAAAGTTTTTCTTTCACTCTTTTTCGCACCTATTTCATATTTTATTTATTTCAAAAACCTTATTCATATAAAAATTTGTTCTACTCCCCACCTGACCTAAACTTTTTTTTAACTCCCTGTCTAGCGCCCATTACTCCCCTGTCCTATTTTTTTCATGGCGCCCTAGGCTGTAGCCTAGTCAGCCTAATGGATAATACGGCACTGCAAGCGATGAGGAGCAAAAAGGTTTTTGTGGCCAACTCGGTTTATTAATTAAATAATTCAGATAACATTTTGCTTATATCAGCAAGCCTGCTAGCCAAATTTTTTATCTGACCTTTTAAATAATCGGTTAAAAAACAATTACCTATTTTAGTCACCATAAAATGGAATAAAAATGAATGCCAAGTTCACATGATTTAGTTGCATCCAGATTAAAAACGGGTGGTAATCGTTATTACCTAAAAATGACTACGTGACTTTTATCAGAGTCCGCCAATTACATTCGCAATTATTAATTGCAGTGTTCTACATACTAATAAAAATCTGTTACGTATACGTCATAAAAAAATCAGTTTTTTATGGTTTTCAAATTGTTGTGTCGACTGTCCAAAGGTCGTCATTATCTTTAAATAATCTCGTCATCATATTAGATATAATGTGTTTTACAATAAAAAAAAAATATTGATAAAATTATATTTTTTTACTATGATAAGATGTAGTTAATATTAATCGAGGCAGCGCAGTGTGGACAAAACCTTATTTTGGGTTTTTAGCATGGGTTCTATTCTTAGTAAAAATTATATACTAAAGTGTCAAAATAGTCATGTACTAAAATCATAGATTTATAAGGATGTCCACGCATTATTAAAATTTATCGTATTAAAATATAGGCAAATGGCAGGTAATAATAACAGTTATATTAGTTGCGATTTTGCAAAAATATGGTGTTTTTATGAGTCTTATATGATAGACGCAAAAATACATGTAAATTTCCTAATAATTAGGTACATCTTAAGGATCTAATTTTATGATCTTCATCAATTTGTTTTTCATATTAAACAAAAATGATGCACTTTGTATATCTACATTTTATGTAGATATACGAATATGTGCGATCGAAAAACAAAACCGACGGATTTCAGCGATTTAAAAAAATGTGAATTAATAAATTTATTTCTTACTTTACGACCACCCTAGATAAACATCTAAACATGGGTCAGCAAATTCTTTTCTCAAAATACAGAGTGTTGAACCTGTAAAAACTGGCTTTTTTATTTCTTACATGTCCTTTACTCAATTTGTTTAAAATTTGGCTATATTATTTTTAGTATTAAGGGGCTAATTAGACCCTCTATAGTTTAAATTTCAGTCCAATGACGTCCTGAGCGACACTTAAAAGAACAAATGTAACAAAAAATGCCTATTCTGCAATGTATATCATTTCTTTCGATTAAAAAAGTAAAAATACAGTTTTATGGCCTCCTAATTATTTTTCATATTTTGCTTAGTTTTCAAGAAAAAAGGAAAATTCGTCTTATTGTATAGTTACTCCTGGTAAAAAAGGGATTTTTAATTTGGATATTATTTTTATAGTTTTTTAATGATGCAAAAAAATAATAAAAAAGGCACTAAAGTCAGTGGTGTACATTTTTATGGTCAGTGGCGTTTAGGTGTCACTTGGAACGCCACTGGACCCTAATAAATTTAGTTAAGTTAGATGGCAACAAAATTGATAAAGAAAATATACGATATTTATGAAAAAACTTTTTTTTAAGTTTAACACCCAGTATACCTAGAATTATACAAGAAAGATTTCCCGAATGTGTGGCAGGGTAAAAAAACAATAAAGAATCCTCTTTTTATTAGATATTTAGAAAGTATAGAGAACGCACTTTACTTTAAAAAAATCCGTAAAAATAATATGTTTATAGCGTCGCGAGAATATTTTTTTTTTTTTTTTGACAATTTTGAAAAAGTGTTTTTTAGGTGTGCGATGAGTAAACTTATAATTTTTTGATTATTACGCGTCTAAGACACCCACGCTACTCTAATATTTGAGCCTTAAGTCTTCGTAGACTGTCCCAAGAAAAAAACGTAGGTTAAAATACCTCGAAAAAAAGTAAGTAGGCGATACATAGAAGCCTTGCGGCATCCCCAGTACTTCTGTTAGTTTTCACCGCAATCCTGCAATTTTCGACGTAAATATTATTTAACTTTTTGACCTTAAATAACAATTTAAAAAGCTATCTTTGCGCGTCCTAGAAGCCTTTGTATAGAAAACAAAATTGCTATCAGGAAAAAAACAAAATCCGTTTACTGTCCTAGGCAAGTGGCTGTAAAATGACTTAAGGAATTTTCAAATTCATGACTTTGTTTCTGCCCTTATAGTAACAAAATAAGTAAATAAAACAACTTATCTATCTAGGTATATTGTGCACAAAATAGACAGCAACTGAG
Organism: Listronotus bonariensis; assembly: GCA_014170235.1. Classification (NCBI taxonomy): domain Eukaryota; kingdom Metazoa; phylum Arthropoda; class Insecta; order Coleoptera; family Curculionidae; genus Listronotus; species Listronotus bonariensis. The sequence continues at coordinate 77,321 of JACEGR010004013.1, read as the reverse complement.
TAGGTAATAAAAAGGCCGATGAGCTTAAAAGGTTTACAAAGGTTTTACATGGGTAGGCGGGTCTTAAGGGTATATACAGGGTGTTTTAAAAAATGCAAAAAACTTTACGAAACCATTTCCTATTTAAAAATAGGAATAGTTTTGTTTATATTTTAAAAACGAAAACGATAGAATACTAATTTTTACCTTTGAGAATATAATTGAATATTTTTACTCTTTTGTTAAACTTGTAGAAGCTGTTGAAATATTCCTCATTCTTAACTAAAGCTAAAAAAACCTTGAGACACGACTTTAAAAAATGGATAGCCTGGTTTATTTGGAAACTTTTTTCGTTTTGTGCATTTTCCTATTAAACTTACAGATTTAAAATAACAAAATAAAAATATAAATGATTACGTGTCGAAACGGGAAAATTAATTTTACAAAAAAGGTTTAGTTGTCTGCTCTTAAATACGTTTGTAATATTGCTTTGGCATTACTTAGTAGTTAAAAACAAACACATTTAAATAATATGTTTTATTTTTCCCCACCTTTGTGAGTGTTAATTTTTTACCCATGTTTATATAACAAAATATCCTTTAGTTTGAACAAGAAATCACCTGCTTACGTTTTTTGCATATTTTTTAACAGCCCGTAGAAAAATGTCTATTAGGCCAATAACTTTGTGGCGAATTCGGCCTTTCAAATAAAAAAAAAACCAACGCCTATGTAATATATTTAAACCCATATCTACAAGCAAAAAAGGTTTGGCTTCTGTTTTTTTACAAGCTGCCTTCTTTTCGCTGGTTTGTGTTTATACCTTTACTTTAGAGCCAGACTATGCCAGGTCTAAATCGTAGTTAAGACCAGACAAGAAGTTTTAAAAATAAATAATTTAGGGGCCCGGTTCCAAATTGTCCTATTGGTTGTATCTTTTAGCGCTAAATTTTAAGTAAATCATAACTACATCCATAACAGAATATTTAAACTTTAGAAAGACCAAGAATACATTACAGTTATTGTATAGATATATTGTTAATTATTTTATAAAACGCGGTAATAATACTAGTGATTGGACACTTTGGAACTATCCCTTTCAATTTATTATTGTAAAGTCCTTAAGAGTGGCGACGCCAGGGGGACAGGGCGGGCAGATGGGGGAGGGGGCAGGCCACCCCTAAAAAAATTGTTGCTACCCTCTGTAAGATGAAATATAAAAAGGAAAGTAATAGGTACTAGAAGTTAGAAGTGGTGGGACACAAAACAACATTACAGTTGAATATTTAGAATTATGAGAACCCTTTTTGTTATGTTGTCTCAAAAATTATTGCGGAACAGAAAATAACATTAGATTAGACTAAGGAACGTATGGTTTTTTATTGGGTAAAGCCCTTTTTTTGCTACTTAAAATTATTGCGACACAGAAACAGAAAATAATATTACGGTGGAATAAGTTAAGGTGTTTATCAGTGAAGACCTTTTTTTTGTTTTTAATTATTTTATACCTTAAAAAATTGACCCCTTCCCTAAAAATGTTTGGCCCCTTCTTAGCCACCCCTAAACCAAAAAAACTGGCGTCGCCACTGGTCCTTAAACTATACGTATATTTTTTAAATGTTTGAAAAACGATCTCTTTATAACATACAGTGTGTGTCTTAATTTTTGTAAATACTAAATATCTCAGTTATTAATAATGTAATTTCCTTAAAATTTTGGTGGTAATTGTATGTCAAAAAAATGAAAGATTTGGCATAGTATTTTCTTCAATTTATCATTGGCATGCACTGTTGGCGGGGTAAAAAACCATTTTTTTTGGAAAAGGATATTAGGGCTTAATTTAAACAATTGTTTCTATGAAAATAAGAATCAGCATATTTTTAATATAACATTCTCAAAAAAAGGTCTATAGACAAAAAAATAACTATGTGTCAAGTGTTGTTAAAAAATATTATTTGCAAATAACAAATTTAAAGGTTTGTTCATTTATTTTTCCTTAAAATTATATAAAAATCATTAAATAAGTTGTTTTCAATTTAGGTAAGTTGAACACCTATTGTCAAACCAGTTGCAGAAGAAATACATTTCAAACTGTAAAGCTATTTTACAGTTTGAAAGTTTTGTGCATGAAAGTTTTCTTGCTGCAATTTTTCGATCTGCACACGCGACTTTGCAGCTTGTGACGACGTTGTCACACTATTTATAATTGCCTGAAGCTTTTATAAAAAACAGGTTAACCGAAAATTAGGTAAAACGAAAAACAAATAGTTATTAATAATACTTACCTAGGTGTTTCACCGCACTACAGAATAAATTTCTATAAAAAATTTACCAGATCTTATACAGAGTATTTCTTAGTGCATGGCCAATATATAAATATTTAAAATGGTAAATCTTATTTTTGTTTTAATGAAAACACCCTGTATATAAGGTTTTTTAAGTTTAGGAATAATAAATAAGGTTAGTTTATTTGTTAATTCCTATACCAAAAATGTGAGGTCTTTTAGATATTTGGGGTTTTCGAAAAATTTCAGAACAAGTATTTTTTTAATAAAAGAAGAATTTTTGGTATTTTAAATGGAATACCCGGTATATTTGTCAATATTCTCAAAACATTTATCTTTTTCCAAAATGTTATACGAGCTATGGCACGTTTGAAAACCCTACAACTTTTCATAAAACACTTTTTGTTTTCTGTCTCTTTAAACAAAAGAAATATTATATCCGGACAATTGGGCCACCCTGTATTTATATTTTTCTTTTTACCACCCTGTGCTTTAAAAGTTTAGATATGTGGGATATAGGTTTATATAAAAGCTATTTAATAAAATTGATTTTACACCGTTTAGGATCACTATCGCATTTTAATACATCCTGTATATTTTTAATTTAAATAAAACGTTATAAATACATATACATGTAAAATTTTAAATGTTCATAATTGTCTCGGTGCTTTCTATTTATGTCATTGACACTAAAGAATGGTATTTTCTTGAATGAGGAACAAAAAGAACAGGTGTCAATAAGTTGCGTGGTTCGCTAGGAATGCATTAAGGCGCTTTTATTCGGTGTGTAAAATTATGGAACATGATTATTATAATTGTATTATTTGCCAGAGGCGTTACTTTACCATGGGCTATTGCATGGTTTTTAATGTCAACCCACACGCCACCATCCGACATAATATGGGATAATAATAGCACAGCAATAAGTGTAGAGAATCCATGATTTATTAGGTCTGCTTGTTTTTTTCTTGGTTTTTTTGCATTTTAGCTATTTTATAGCAGTTATGTTAAGTACGTACTTACTCTCAAAGGGCCTTGCTAGTGATAAAGCAGTGGCGTAGCTTCTATGGGGTTAAGCAAGGCAGTGCCCCGGGGCCACCAAGCTCAGGGGGAGGCTTGGATTTGATAGGGGCCACCATAGTTACTAGTGAAAAGAATGTGATGTGACGACCTTTTTTGCTTTTCAAATTTTGTTCCCTTGCTCCTCGACATTTGCAATTTTTGCACTCCTGGATGTCATACTGCCGGCCCAACCTGACCTAGCTACGCCACTGTGATAAAGTTAAAAATAATTTTGTTAATCAAAAGCAAATCGGGTTGCTTCACTTTTTTGTAAAATTATCACGTGGCGACAAAAATCTAAAAGAAAAAAATCAATGTATTAAAATACCTTTCCCTAATGTTTCCCTGTATCGAATAATTTTCAATTCGTATTAAGACTGTAAAAACAAGTTGGTGTGCGTTCAAAAAAATCTAAGAAATAGGATATTTGAATACAATAAGGAGATTTGTATCTACCTATACATTGTCTGGAAAATCTGTAGATGTCAAACATTTCGATGAATTTTTAATGTTCTTGCGGCGAATTTTTTATGTGACCGCAAGCTTTCAACGCAAATAAATGTGGGACAAAGTTTGGCCCGCTAAAATAATATGTTTTGTTTTCATCAAATAAAATTACAATACGTAGGTTAACAATCCTAGGTACATTTACATGTCTAAACTGTTAAATAAAAATACATTTAAGGAGCGACCGCGGTTTATTTTCTTAAAGCTTTTCACTTTTATTAACTTAGGTTGTAACTATCTATCTATCTATCTATGTAACGGAATCTTTGAGCCTAATTTTAACCAACTTCCAGCTATTCGATTTCTTTGAAACTTTGCACACGTGTCAAGGACCGATGAAGATGCAATAATTTAAAAACAGTATCCCGTTATCTTTTTTGAATCGCCAGGAAAAAAATTCCATTATATTATAAAAACAACACCTAGGATGCCATCTGTTGGCAACATTTCAAACTTTGCTATTAAATGAAGAAGAAATTTTTTAGTTTTTACACAATTTGGTTAGTTGCACCATGGGTGTTCAATTTTTATGAACAATAAAAATATAGGGTTAGTTGCACCATTACTTCAAGGATTCCATAATAAAAATTACATTATGTGTAATGTATACATAATACATAATGTGCAATTAATAAAAATTAACATTCTTTTTTGGATCGCCAGGAAAAAAAATTTTCCTTTATATTATAAAAATATAAAAACAACACCTAGGTTGCCACCTGTTGGCAACATTTCAAACTTTGCTATTAAATGAAGAAGAAATTTTTTAGTGGGTTGCAATATATTGGCAACGGTCCAAACATTGCCTGGATTGCCATCTGTTGGCAAAATTTCAAACTTTGCTACTTAATGAAGAAGAAATTTTTAGTGAGTTGCAATCTGTTGGAAAAATTTTAAAATTTGCCACTCTTGTTCATTAAAAAATTTTTCGCCATTTTGTCAAAGAGTAGCAGAAACTAAAAAATGAAAAATAATTAATAGTTTAAAAAAACTAAAAAAAACACGCTTTTATATGCAACCGAACTAAAAATTAGAAAATAATTTTTCATTAAAAAAATATTGTCATTTCATAGTAAAAAAGCGTGGGGTGATAAATATATTAAATGTTATAATTATTATATTTTGCAAATATCTATGATGGAAAAGTTATGAAAAAATAGTAAAATGCACCTCACGCTTTTACTATGAAATGACAATATTTTTTTAATGAAAAATTATTTTCTAATTTTTAGTTCGGTTGCATATAAGCGTGTTTTTAGTTTTTTTAAACTATTAATTATTTTGTATGAGAACTTATGATTTTTATAATAAACTGTGTCCGACTATACAGGTTTTTCAGTAACTTAACCGACAAACTTTAAGGGGTGATTCTACAACGAACTTAGGAAAAAATAACTCTATTTGAACATATGTCCTAAACGTCTTAGTTTTTGAACTACGGGGTGTTAAATAAAAAAATAAATATTTTGTTTTATAATAACTTGAACGATGCCTTCTATGCATCAAAGGACATTTTTTGGTATACAAGAAAAAAAATACCAGTGTCGTCCGTAAGAGGTTTAAGGGTTTAAGGTAAATATTTTTCAAGGTAAAAATGGTAGGCCAATAAATTTTTCTTGAATAAAAATATTTTTTAAAATTCCCATTTAATTAAAAAAAATGATCGTTTTACTTTTTTTATTTGATGTACGGTTTTCGCGTAAATAAATAAAAACCATTTCTCGGCATGGTCGAATTTCTATCTAATTAAAGAATAAATAATGAAAATAAATTTTACGGCAAAATTTAATAAAAGCGATACGAAATGACCGTGCCGAAAAATGGTTTTTATTTATTTACCCAAAAACAGTAACATCCAAAAAAAAAGGCAAGAGATCAAATTTGACCCATTTTAATCGTGAATAACTTTAGAACCAATAACGTTATCAAAATGTGGTTGTTGCAGAAATTCTTAGATTTGTTAAAAAAAATTATCGTCATTTGGTTGTTAAATTTAGTTACATAAAAACAAAATGGCCGATTTTCTGATATAGGGCAAATTGGTATTTTTAATGGAACATCATGTATATTTTTTAAATATCTAAAAATTTCCTCTTTAAATTGACTAAATGTCAGGTATTTTTTGTCCATAAAATTTGCTACATACAAGTTTACACAAAAAAATACGACAACCTAGCTCTAGGGTATTTAAAATATCTACAAAAGTTAAAAAAAGGTAATTTAGCTTTACTGACACTATTATTTTGTAAATAACATATAGCTTAGACAATTTTTTATAAATCAATACATTTTTTTAAAGGGAAAAAATGTTTTTGTGTTAACGGAATGTCACAACAAATGGCGAGGATATTCAATGCAACAGTAGAAAACATTTAAGTATAGGAACCCATGTCCGAAAAAGTTTCACTACGGCTCTACAGCTCTAAGACGCGTCAAAATTTAGACAGGTGAATTGCTTACTAGAAATAAATGCATTTAATTTTTGCCTTTGTACATGATATCACTTCAAAAAATTTCAAAATGTCAATATAAATGTCCATGTAAATGTTTAAAAATTTTATTATTGACTTTTTTATTTTATTAATAGTTTTTTTATTCAATTTTTTTATAATTTCTTTTATTCATTAATTTTGTTGTAATGATATCATGTAAAAAGGGCAAAAATAAATGCGTTAAATTCTATTTGGGCAATTCATCACCTTTCTAAATTTTAACGGGTCTTAGGAGGTAGTGCCGTCGTGACACTTTTACGGACATGGATCCCTATACTCAAATGTTTTCTACTCTTGCCCTAAATAACCTTTAGAAGTTTGATCCCATAGTTCTGAAACATCCTGGTTTTTTTAATCTACGGCTTACTTCAAAAACCGCATATTTGTTCTGAAATTATTCGTGATCAAAATGGGTCAAAATATAGTCGGACACAGTGTATCTAAGTGTGTACACCGTATAGCAATGTATAGATGTGCTAATTAAATCGGACCTAATATTATGGATTGGTTGCGTTTACATTTATTGTTAAAATTACTTTTGTGCAGTCTTGACATTGAGACTATTCTTTATATGTGGTAAAAATAAAATACTTGCTTTTCTTTGACGCTACTTCCCTTCATTATTTAAAATCCACTGTAAAAACATTACTAGATCAGCTTTAAATATGACAAAAATGCCAAGAGTTATAGAAGACGCCATTTCCCAGACCTAAGAACAATACTTTAAAGATTGTCTGATTTCGGATAAATACTCTCAGACTCGAAAGAAAAATCTCAAAATTTTTAAAGCTGCTGAATAATATTATAGATAAAGAATACCTACAATATGTATTTTTTAGTTAAGATTATTTTTAAAAGTAGGCAACGCATATTAGGTTGTATTACACCTTATTGATCTTATTCTGTAGTACTTGGGCGCTTATAAGTAAAGGTTGCGCAATGATATCTGGTTACCAAGGGAATGCCACCTTTATGCATCCCTTTACAGACCAATGGAACGGGCTCCAAACTTTTTACTTTGTTCGTTTTTTTCACCCCTTAAGCATCTAGGCTGGGAAAGCTGCTGCCTGTGGAGATCTTTCTTTTATTTTTCTAAATATTTAAGTTCCGAGTTAATTAACTACTTCTTAAAAGTACCTACGTTAGTACTTATACGTACAAACTTAGAGGGGTGATTCTACAATATTAAAATACGTTTTTTATAAACATATGTCCTAAACGTCTTGTTTTTAAAGAATGTTAAATGTCGGGTTTTTAAAAACACTTTTATACCAATTAAGACATGTTTAAGAAATTTGGGGGCGTCTCCTATGCATTAAAAGATATTTTTAACGTACAAGGAAAAAAATACCAGTATCTTCCATTAGGGGTTAAAGGTAATTTTCTTTAAAAAAAATGGTACGCAATTACCTTTTTTTTAAATAATATAATAAATTTTTTCAAATGCTTGCTTAATTTAAAACAAATTTAAATTGTTTTTTTTTATTTAAAGTACGGTATTCGCAAAAATAAATACCTGCTAAACTTTCATTTACATGGTCATCTGTCAATAATAATTAATCATTTTTTTAATTTAATTTTTTAGGCATTATTTATTTTTTAGGAGAAACATACCATTCTTTATGACGACAATTTGTTTTTATTATTTTTAACACCGTATAGTTTAAAAAAGACGTTTAGGACATAATGCTTATATAAAGTTTTGTTCCTTCACTCTGGTTCTTAAAGCCTCATATTAAACGGCCCACAGACGATCAATATTATTAAGCATATTTTACAATCATATTGACCGTTTATTGTTATATATATTAAGAGGTGGTACACTATTTCGTGTCAATTAAAAACAGTTATTTTTTTTGTGTAATAGTCATTTATTGTGTCGTATGTGGATAATCTTGCACAATTATTTCAGATTTTAAATACGAAAGAGTATCTTTTTTACAAAGACAAATATGGGTTCAAAAGCAATAGAAAAATTAAAAAAGGCTTTTTTTTTCTGTTTTAAACATGTTTCCAAAACAATGGCAATAGTGGAGCAGCTCCTTTTTTCTTCTCCATCAGTAGTTACAAAACAAAACTGGTTATTGAGCAATATATTAAATAGGTTTAGTCATTGCGCAATGAACTTCTTGGTTACGACTAGCAATATTATTCTATAATATTTTGCGTAATAATATCGATCCTCTGTGGGTCCCTTTAAGTCTGTGGTTCCCCCCTTACAAACAAAATTATTGCTACGCCACTGACCTGTTTAATATTAAGTATGATTTAAATTTAGAAAACTTGTGATCGAATGCGTATTAGAAACGTTCTCGCACAAATTCCTCTAAGGATTTATGAATGGGTTTAAACAAGGTCACTGGAAACTGTCTACGTGAGGTACAAAAACAGCGATTATTTAATATTATGCATGAATGATTAAACGTGAAGTAGTCGGAACTTTGACGTTCATTACATTACCACATTAAGCATACAGGGTGTCTCAGAATAGGTCGGCAGTCCCTCACATTTATATAAAACACGAGAAAGTAATATGACAAGTTCCTATAAATTTTTCTTTTAAAGCGTTTTTCTTAAAGAACTGTTTTTAATCCTCGGTATAATAAACTTGTTTTTATATGTTAAATATTATTAAAGACTCCTTAAAATGGTGTCCTTGTAAAATATTTGCATTCACTAGGTCGCCGAGAGTTGACTAACCCTTACACAATATTGCTAATAACTTTCACTCCCTGTATAATGAATGAATAATTAAAATTGGTACTTTAGAACGGTTAAACCCTTAGCTCTTCGATATTAATAAAGTAAATCGTTTTAGAAAAAAACAACTTTTAGATTAAATAGGTAGGTACGGTTGTATTGAATAATTCTGTATGTTGGTTCGACAGGGCCTCCCCAGTGGTGGATTTACATATTTGCCACCCATCGGCTATTTATTTTAGCCGCCTTTGAATTTTGAAACCTTCCACAATCATATCAACGTAAAAAAAAGGAGCAAAAAAAGGGGCCCTATCTAAAAACTTACTTACTAAGTACCTTATAGTAATATGTAAATCATGTCTAATTTTTTTAAAATAAATATAAATATTATTTTTTTAATTCGCTTTTTATCATTAATGGTTTATATCAACATTCTGTTGAAATCTTAAAAACCAGCAATAATTGACCCATTATGTCTTGCACATTTTTGATTCAGAATTTAATAAAAAGTCTAAATTTATTGTATATAAAAAAACCTGACATAAAAATTTCGTTGTTAAGTCACCTTGTATATTTACCAATACTGTTAATAAAGTATACGTATGTCTATCCAAACAAACATTTTTTAAATTTAATTTTCTTTTTAACTTGTACCGGGGCGAAGATATTTTGTGTATAAATAGAGTTGGGACATCCTGTATGTGTATAAATTTATTTTTATTTGAAATTAGGGGCCATCCATTAATTACGACACACGGTATTGGGAGGGAGAGTATCATCCTAGTGTGACAAGAGGCAGGGAGGGGATCAAAAGCTTTGTGACGTCACGTGTTAAAATTTAAAATAACAAAAAACGAAATTTATATGCAAACAAAAACTTTGAAAACTTTAAACTTGATTTATATTTATTAATAAGACACTAAAATTTACGACATCTATGAAAAGTAAGGGTTTTAATAAGTTTAGGCATAAATTTAAAAATGTGTGACATCAGACGCTAAGTATTGGTATAAAGTAAAAACCAGTTATAAAGAAGCCACAGCCGTCATACAAATAAGGACGGCAATCAACTATTTCTTTGTAAACGCGTCGTTTAAATAGTGTGCGAGCAACAAAAAGGGGAATAATTTGAAAGTGAGACAGAACTGATGAGTGGCTTTTCTCAGCTGAATCGAACCTACCTAAGTTACATTATGTACTTAGCCATTACAAAATATACTTAGTTATTTATTATGTAAGCATTATATTGTAAACATATTATTGTTTGTTGTAATAAGAGTTACCTAAGGAAATAATGTTTACTCTAAAATATTATTTTGTATAAATGTAAGATCCAAAAAAACAAATAAACTATATTACCTTGTTTTCCTATCTAAAAGTAAATGCCTAAGTAATAATAATGAAGTTACAGGAGTGCAAAACTGACATTCTATGATAAACTTTTTTGTCAAAAGCATTTTTTAAAAACAAAAATAATTCAATACAGAGACCTAATATAATAATACATTTATCTTTCAAGGTATTTTCTTACTAGCAATAATTAATGACATGCCCTCGTATTTAATTAAATTTTATGGCTACAGATTTTATAATTAGCTGCTTTTTATTTAGTGCGATCGGAATTTTTGACGCATATTATACATCACCTAAACAGCAAAAGAGGCAGCCTCTAAGGGTAGTTTTTGTAAGATAAAATCTTGTTTCCTTAAGAGGGTGATACCGTATATTACGGCGTTTAGTGTGACAGCGTAAAGACTTATGGGGCCGTTTATAGAAATACAAATCATTTTGTAACCGCTATATGTAAGAAACGGGTTGTCCTGGAGATTTATTATAGCTTGACGTTAAAATAGTGAGTATGTATATCGAATGCTGAATCCAAAAGGAAACTCAAACCTTTATTTTATAGGGTTTGCTATTTAAAAATGCATTCGGATCCTTGTAAACTGCTGAAAAAGACAAATTGGTTGCTTCTTAAATACTTCTATACTAAAAATTTTAAGATGTAGCGAAGATGATATTGTGTTACCTGTACCTGCCTGTTTTTATTTTGTTAGTAAGTTGACCGAAGTTTAAAGCACATTTATTTATAGATCATTTTTGCTTAAAGTCGCATAACAAATACAACCTAAAAAAATTAAATTGTTCAAAATCTAGAGGCTTTTTAATTATAATTATCTTCAAATAATTAGATATACATCCTATTATACACAAGTTTCTTAGATACTAGAGACACTATTTGTTTTTAGGTACCTTCCTTATAGGTTTAATAGAGCCAACAACAAGGACGTTTCTATATTTTTTTTTATACTTAGAGGTTGCTTAGACTTATACGCTTAGTTAAAAAAATTATTTCGCCCATAACGCACAAAAAGAACATACTATAGCATAAAACTTGATTTATATTATCTGAAATACTGGAAAAAATTCTTTTGAATTTGTTTTTTTAAGCCGCCTTGTTTTTTTATCCACCAACCATCCACGCCACTACAAGAATACGAATAGCGTTTTGCCGGGAAATTATATTTTTATTATTTGTTGTTTTTTTATAAAAAGACTTTTTCAAAATATTTTGTATGTGGTACCAAATTATCTAAAATAAAATGCTCTTTTAGGATATGCTATTGAGACACCCTCGTTTTATTTCAAAAAAGACCAGTGCCGGATCAAGCGTAAGGCCGTGAACGACGATTCAGCGCCAGGTCGGAGCAAATTGAAAGGAAAGAAAGGAAAGTTAAACTAAGCGTTTCTTAAATTGGTGGAAGCGGAAATGTTAAGGTGACTTGTTTTATGGTCTTCATTTTTTATGTATCCCATTATGCATCGGGCCAGGCGCAATATTAAGGTAAAAGGCGCAATTTTGTAACCTAAGGACTTTTATTCACCAATTTTTTAAAAGAAAAATATTTAATTACAAAGTGTCGCAACTTTTACTCTTTGCTTCAGTAGAAAAAAAACGTGATCCGAACTGGTTATAATCATAAGTGGTTATAAAGTAGTAAACTTGTCTACTCAGTTTTCGAGCCCATAGTAAAACATTGTCATAAATATGAATCAAAAATACTTTAATAACGGGACTGTACGTGTTATAAAGGGAAGGAAGTATTAAATAATCTCTTACAAGAAAACTTTGATGGTATAACACCCACCCTTATCTAACTATTTCGTTTAAAAATGTCGATAAAGTTATCCCTATTATTCACATCCCCGACTAAATTTAAAAATCTAATTTACATGTTAAGAAATTTACTGGCGACAATTAAAGTCGACGTTAAACCCTTTGTATAATGTTTTTTAGACACACCTATTTATCTTAGGCGGCAATTGAAGAAATTAAGGGATGCTCGCCCTTAGTTTTACACTTTTAGGCCCCAGTGGGGTTGCATCATAAAATTTAACTAGCAGAATACGGAATATTGTGGTCGTATGTCTATGTCTTGTCAAAATAAATGGGATAATAAATAGAAAACACCCCTGTGTTATAGAGTGAAATAAACTGAATAAAAACTTGGATATATTTTTTTAATCGTCATACTCCAAATTGCAATTATTTATTTAAATTTAAGTATTTAAACTGACGCGGAAATACAACGTCATAAAGAAGCATAAAACAAAAATGTATTTTTACAAAATACATCCTTGTATTTCTAGGTAAAAGTTTTTAAAAGTTTTTCGCTTTTATAAAAAAAATGGACTTCCTAAACCGGTTATACCCAGTTAGTTTATTATTAATAATTCAGTTTTTAATAATTTTGCTACTTCTAGCAGTGTACCAATATAATTGTCAACATCTGATTTAAATAGTAGGCAAAAACTTTACCTTTTTATCTTTAAGATTTTTTTTTTAATGAAATTCTTTATTTATTTTCATAACAGTAAATTGGGCAGGCCAAATTTAGTTAGTTTTTATACTTTCAAATATATATGTCTAATAGTTGGTAAGATATGACACGGAAAAATAGTTTTGTAAAATTTACAGAAAAGTCTGTAAAATTTATTGATTTCTTTCTGTAAACTAATGCATGTAAAATTTACCAAACTGAATATGGTATTTTTACAGATTGATATTAGTGAAGTTAAATCTGTACATTTTATATATTAAATATGCAGTTGTTACAGACTCAATATAATTTACATATCTGTAAATAGTAATTATAGAAAAAAATGTCTGAAGTTATAAATCAATGTCTTTGAAGACAAAACAATTAAAACTAGTCAAGAAGTTTCAATTATAGACAGGGTGTCCAAGAATATGCAGGCAATCTCTCGGATTCATATGAAATGCATGAAAATAATCGAAAAAAGTTCCTATAAAGTTTTTTCGAAAGCCCTGTTTACTGAGATATGTGCCCCTAAAGGACGCCGCTGAAAATCGGTTTTTCTTGAATAACTTTTATCGTACTTGGTATAATAAAATAATATGATAATATAATAGATATTACCAAGGACTCCTTAAAATGGTACCCTCTTAAAATATTTGCTTTCATTACGGCGCCAGGGACGAACTTACCCTTTTATTATTTTTACATTCTTTATATTAGAAAAGTAAAAGTAGTAATTTTATTTAGCGGAAACCCTAAGCTAATTCCTTAAATTTCATTAAATTTACTATAAAGTAGCAAAAATTGCAAATATACCTTTTTAATACTTTTTTATAGCTTAGTGAATTTGCCAAAACAAAACAATAAATACAAATCTGCGCCATTTTCTATTAATAGGAAAAACAAATTAATGGACATTAAACAATTAGGTCCTATATAAAGATGTACCTAATATGAAAATTCACATGTATTTGTCGCCTTCATCATATAAAATGTATAAAAATATTTTTATTTTTTTTTGTAAAAATTTTTGCAATTTAGGCAAAATCGCCACTGATTTAACTGTTTATCAGCAATTTGTCTATAATTTAATGCGATTAATTTCAAAGATGCGTTGACAAACAAATCTATGACTTAAGAATATGATTATTTGGTCAGTTTGGTGACATTTTAACTAAAAATGGGATCCATGATAAAAAAAAAGAAAATTAGGTTTCAGGGATCATTGCACTATGCGGCGGCCTTTAAGGGTACACATTTCAGTAAAGAGGGGCATTAGAGAAAACGTTTATAGGAACTTTTTTTTTGGGTGCAACAGAAGAAAAATACTTTAACAAGAAATAAATAAATTATAAAATTTGATTTGTTGAAGTATTTTTAGTTTCTTGAATAATTAAACTAATTATTGACATGAAAAGTTACTTTGCAACATGAAATATATCAGTAAATTTTACATAAAATATTATGTAAAATTTGTAGAAGAAATATGTACGTTTTACATAACCTTTTTTGCAAAAATATATCTGTAAATTTTACAGAAATTAGACTTTTTTCTGTAAATTTTAGACAACTATTTTGCCGTGGACCCACTACACTTTCAGCAAACGCTAACGCCTTAATATCCCTAAAACCGCTATAGCTTTGTTTACAAAATTCTGAATTTAGTGATTTTGGGCATGCTTAATTGATCAAAGATAACAAGCACTGTATCTGGATTTTTATTAAAAATGCGGTGTTTTCATATTTCTGCAACTGGTGGAATTTTTGAAAATTTTATGATTTTTTTATAACTACAATATTTCGTGGACGCAAAACTGGGAAATCTAACCAACAGTAATGAAACCACTATATAATTCTTCTTGCCTACAGACCCAAAAACAAAAACAAATTTATAAGCGCAGCTTTAATGGTTTAACGGTTTATACCGAAAACGCAACGTCATATCTAAGCAACTGGTAGAAATATGGAAACTTAAGTATTTAAATTATGGATGGTGGAGGGGAGGATAACCATCTGAATGTTTTAAAAAGTGTCCGTCGAAAGGAGCAACTTAAGGTGGCGCCACCGTAGCCAGAGGAGACTTTTACCAATGAGCATGAATTATTAAGAGTGAGATACAAAATGAAAAAGGACAGATATATACAAAATAAAAAAGGAAAGAAATACCAAAATCCCTCCACTGGCTACTGTGGCGCCATCCCAATTTGCTACATTCCGATGGCCACTTTTTCAACTTTTCCGCCATAAAGATGGTTATCCTCCCCTCCACCATCCATAATTTAAATGACCCTAAAATAAAATGGAACATTTTATTTATAAAAAAACTAGTCACTTATATTGGGTACTCTAGCAACGATGCCGACATCATTCCTACTAATCTTCCAGATATCGTATTTAAGCATTTAACTTAAGCGGTTTAAAAAATATTTCAGAGTTGTGATACTAACGCAATATATAAAACATTTTACCACATTTAAAATGCCCTTTTTGATAAATTCAGTGGTCGTTAATAATCAATTTTATTTACACTTTTTCTACAGGTTGGTTACTTCTGGTTGGAATTATAGAGTATAGGCTAAACGGTCAGAGATATAAAAAAACTAAAACACGTTTTTAATGTTTTAATTTAATGGCACAATCAGATTAACGCTAACTTAACTGGTCTAGAAGATACAGGGTGATTCTTAAAATTCGTCGATTTTTATTGTCTTATTACTTGAACATTTATGGAGATAGAAACAACCTTTAAATATAAAAAATGTTATAACTTTTACGTAGAATCCTGTGATGTACTTAAAATAAATATAAATGTTTAAATTTTTTGGATATTATAAGAAATTGCATATTTATTAAATGGGACACCCATTGGCCTAGTAACTAGGTGGCTGGAGGGGCAGTGCCCTGGGGCCCTTAAGCTCAGGGGACCCCTTTGACTGGGTCTTAGGAAATATAAATTAGAGTAGTTATAAGTATATAAATGTAATTTTGGTGTGGCAGACAATAATTTGTTGATATGTTGATTAATTTAAAAGGGGTGAAGACCTTTTATCTTGTGCTTGTTACTTTTATTGGGGTACCACTACCATTTTTTTCTACCAGGGCCTTGGCATACTTGGCATACAACACTGTGGACACCCTGTATCTGAGTATTTTAAAGATTGCATGTTTTCTTGTGATTGCAACAATATATAATACTTAATATATGCTTTGCTCCAAACAGCTTAAATATTTAAAAATAGTTAGCCATGGATTAAATTAAACCTGCGCTGATTTTTATAAGTACATGAAATAACTGTTTAGTCGGTATTATCAATAGGTCTATTTTCTGTGTTTATTATTATCTTTGTCAATAAATGTTACGTTTTTTTTTAATTGAGTTTTAATATTCACCTCCTTTTAAAAATAAATTAGTATTTAATAATTCAATACATGGCCAATTACATTTTTTTGTTATTTTAGCTCTTTAGAACGGTTTAGAACAAAATATTAAAATTGTTAAAATTGCAAGAAAAAATGCAATTTTTAAGTATCTCAGATACAGGGTGTCCCATTAAAAAATGCAGATATTAGTAATATTTTAAAAATTACCTATTTATTATTTGAGTACTTCACTAAATTCTACGTAAAAAGTTATACAACCTTTATATTTTAAGTTTGTTTCTATCTCCATAAATGTCCAAGTAATAAGACATAATAAAAATGGACAAATTTGGAAATTTACCCTGTATCTTGTAAACCAATCAAGTTAACGTGGATCTGATTGCGCTATTAAACTTAAAACTAAAAAGATAACGGGACACCTATCCAAGTTTTTTTATATATATCTCTTACAGATTACATGTATAGGTCCAAAGTAAGAGCAAATAGGTTAATTTGAAATCAAACATACATTGTCCAAAATTTTCACGTTTAAATAAGTGCTTTATACTTCTAATTTGTTTTCCCAAATAGAAAGCTAGTAACCCATAAAATATAAGTTTATTTTCTTTTCAATTTCCACAGTTATTTCAATCTGCCGATAGTTACCGAGTCAATAAACCAAAACATAATTATTATACTGTTCTATTTTGAATAATTTGATTTATGAACTTTTCCTTTTTAATGAAGTCCCAACGTTTTAATTATTTAGAGCTAAAGTTAATGAAAATGTTTATAGACGCAATCAGGGGGGTTAGCCCCCGAGATGACAATTAGCCACCCTAAAATTATTGAAAATTTATAAAGTATATTTGTGTTTTTCGGCAAATATACTCTATAAACGGGGCCACTGAACATGTTACAGCAGAAATGTTGTACTTTCCTTCCTGTAAAGAAAGTATTTTAATCGTAAAAAAGTACTATAAAGTTTTTGCAGATGTTTTAGGGTCCCAAACTACAAAAAACGTGGTTTTCAGGTCGGTCTGACATTCAGTCCTTTTTGCCCGTCTTTTGGCGGTAAGTCTTTCGAACAGAAATGAGATATTAATTAATTTTTTCTGTTTAACTAAAGAATTAAAAGGCGATTTATTATTTTGGATAATAACTGGTTAAAACTAGGTGTGTGGAGTAAATTTTCGTTAATATTCTTTTTGTTTCTTGTCAGTGAAAATAAGCTAATTTTCTTAATGATTTGCGGCGATTTCGACCCATTTTGGTACTCAGACTTTGTTAGGTAGACTGCAATTCAACAGAGAAAAAGCCACGCGGTCATGAGTTCTATCCTACTTTCAAAATATTCCCCTTTTGTTGTTCGCACACTATTTAAACTGACGCTATTAGAAAAATAGTTGAATGCCATTTTTATTTTTATGACGCCTGTGGCTTCTTTTCAGCTAAATTCTACTCCTTAACAATTAGTATGTTTCACGTCATAACCGTGACGTCTGAGTATGATAGCATTCGAATTCGTTTGGTACATTTTTGGTAGGCAAATGGAAGAAGAATCGTTACCTAAGATTTTATTGTTTTAACATTGTTCATTTACCAGCAATATTTAAATTAATTAATAAACCAAGGAAAGTACCAAAGTTGACGTGACGTCACTATTTTGACATCCGAAATTGGTTGGTAAGCATTTAACTAATCAAACTGGGGTACCAAAACGGACAGAAATCTAACACAAGGATGGCATAAAAACTTCAGCTGTTTTTACAGTTTAAAGATTTCTTGCATAAAAGTTTTCTTGCTGCAATTTTCTATGTGCGCATCGCGCATTTTTCTGTTTTTAAAACTTGCTGCAATTTTCTTTTCATGCAAGAAGAATATAAAAGCTTTTCAAAGCTGTTTTTACAGTTTGAAAGATTTCTTGCATAAAAGTTTTCTTACAGAAATGTTTGAAAAGCGAAAATGCGCGTGCGCAGATCGAAAGATTGCAGCAAAAAAAAATTCATGCAAGAAAACTTTTAAACTGTAAAAACAGCTTTACAGTTTGAAAGTTTCTCTTGCATGCAATTTTTGATTTGCGCACGCGCACTTTTCTCTTTTTAAAAATTTTTGCAAAATGCTCGTGTGCAGGTCGATAAATTTCAGCAAGAAAACTTTTATGTAAAAAATCTTTCAAACTGTGAAAACAGCTAAACGCGATATTTTTCTTTCCGCAAGCATCCCTGCAATTTTGGTAATTATTTTAGTGATTTTAAATATACCATCCTTAAAAGAAATGTCGCTAGACAAAAAATTAACTTTGAAGAGTGTCAAGTGTTGGTAAAAAATATTATTTGTAAAAAACAAATAAAAAAATATTTGTGTATTTATTTTTTCTTAAAAATTATACAAAAATCGTTAAATAAGTTGTTTTTAATTTAGGTAAGTTGGTACATCTTATTATCAAAACAATCAAAACCATATACAGCAAGAAATTTTAAACTGTAAAAACTTGCAGCAAAAAAACGTTTAAACTGTAAACCCAGCATTATACATTTAAAATATTAAGTTGTATGTCACTTTTAAGCATTTTAGGCACCAAGACTTATTAAATTCGGTTTTATTAATTTATCACGATAAAACAAAAAAAACTTATTTTATAACCCAATACTAGTAAAAAAACAATTCTTTTTGTAGTTGTTTTTTAAGTGTTTTAGTTTATTTACTAACTATACAGTGTAGTCCAATAAATGTGCAGCAAATTGATTTTTGATTATTTTAAACATGGTTATTACTAATAAGATATTTGTCCTTAAAGAAATGTAGAATTTTAGGCTTCTGTTAAATATCTTTGCAACAAACCTTAATTTAGCTGTTAGATAAAAAAAGAACTATACGTAGATTCAGTTAAATTTTACAGATACGCTTTCGTTTGATTAAACTTATCTAAAGTTTTAAAACAGAATAACAAAGGTATGTACCAACATTTTTGAAAACAACAAAAAATAAATAGGAGGCTATAAATCGGTATTTAAGCATACCTTTTAATTCTAAAATATGTATTGTTATATTTTTTGAGAAAAGAGTAACTTACTTTTTCCATATTTTTGACTTAACCTTTTATCCTTGGACTTTTAATTAAACTAGATAGGTACTGCTAATATAATTTGACCATGCACCAAGTTTCAAACTCACAATTTTAAAACAAGAATATTTTAGTTGAAAAATTCTAAGATTAAAGACAGAACTTAGGCAAGTAATCTTTATTCACTTGATTTAAACTGTGAAATTAAATACCTATTTTAAGTTATTGCCTCAAAAATTTCTTTTATGTATAATAACTTAGTTAATATTGAGGAATGCACAAAACTATGACGCAACACGTTTTTTTTTTATGGGATACACAAATTTTGTTTAGTCTACTTCAAGTATTTAACTACTTGTAAGTATAAAAAAACATATATCATAAGATGTTGTGAGATAAATGAAATTTATTCTTAAAATATATTTAAATCTTAAATAGTTTTAAACTTAACCCACAAGAAAAATATGATAAAACCTAGTTAACTTTGAATTATGTGTAAAAAAGGACTACGCATCCATCAGAGATCATACGTTTCCTTGCAACGCCTAAAATAACTTTAAAAGTTTTTAACCGAATTCAAAACCAAGGAAATTCTTAATTCGCCTGTATGTTTTTTTAAGATCCCAAAAAAGAAAGGTACTAGACCTATTTTTTTCTCTCTGCCGTACGTTGTTCGTGCGGCAAAGCTGCCCTCTAGGTAGGAAATATGCTCGATAATAAAGGGGCGTATTCAGGATCTAGTAGTGTTTTTCAGACTAGAGTAAAAATAACAAGCACGTGTAATTTAATTGGTTAACAGCGCTAATGCATTGGACGGTGTATTAGCGCTGATGAAACCTTGTTGTGAACGGCAAAATCTAAAAAAGGAGCAAATAAATAAGGTATATGACAGAAGAAACATATTTACTAATTTTATTTGTACTAAAACATGTTACCCAGGTGGCCAGAAATAGGTGTACCACGTTTGATAACAGACTCCGGACGTTAAAATAAGTCGATTTAAGTAAACTTACCTATGCTCAAAAGTTGATTATAAATTAGATACAGGGTGTCAAAGTTTCAAATTTAATTCGGTTTTTTCTGAAAAATTTTGGCAATAGTAAACCTTTTTGCTCGAAATTTGGCAGTTAGATTTTTTTACAGGGAGACAATTAAATGTATTTTGAATTTAAATGTAGATTGTCTGCAGGACTTTGCGCACGTTTTCAATGTCACAACTTTCTTGCGGCTTAGTGTATGTACATTTTAAGTAAAAATGCTTTCTCCATCTCTTTTACATAAAAAAGGAATACTTTGAAAAAGTCGCACAGGCTTACTGTTTTCAAGATATTTGAGTTAAAATGATTCAGTGTTTAGTCCAAAAGCTTAGAAAAGTTTTTAATGCGTGTGTTAGTTTAAAGCATTAAACTAACACACCCAACCATTTAAACAGTGTATTTGGAAGATTTTTGTATTTCTTGCAAAATTTTCTATGGCAAATGGTTACGCCAGAAAAAACAATTTTTAATGATGTGCTTAACTTTTTTAAGCTTTTGGACTAAACACTGAATCATTTAAACGAAAATATGCCGAGGCAACTTTTTCAAAGTATACCCTTTTATGTATAAAAGATGGAGGAAGCATTTTACTCAAAATGTACGTACACTAAGCCGCAAAAAGTTGCGCCCTCTACAATCTACATTGAAATTCAAAATAAATGTAATTGTCTTTCTGTAAAAAAAAATAACTGCCAAATTTCGAGCAAAAAGGTTTAGTATTGCCAAAATTATTCAGAAAAAACGAAATTAATTTGAAAATTTGACACCCTGTCTCTTGGTTATTATCAACTTTTAGACGTATGTAAGTTTACTCAAATAGACTTATTTTGACGTCCGGAGTCAGTCATCAAACGTTGCACGCGTATTTTCCGAACACCCTGTATTATTGTGCATAAACTTCTACAAAAAAACAATAAAAAGATCTTCCAACTTATTAACTTTACTTCACAACCTCATTCCTAATAACCCTTTAAACCTTTTTCAACAAAATATGTGGCGACATCTAACAACGCGCTTAAAGGATTAAAACTAAGGAATAAAGAGAACTGGAAACATCGATATAAATTGTACAGATTTCTTTACAGAAAAGAAATCGGTTACACAAGTCAGCAGACGGATTCTTACTAGCTGTCTCGAGACGTAACGTATCGAGTCGCTACCGAATGGTGATTCTCAACTTATTTGAAACTCGATTACGAGTGGATATCTTGCGAGTTCCATAACTAGGCTGTATCTTTATGAAATAAGTCTTTATTCTATTAATTATTTATGTAAAAACAGATGAAAAAATAGGACAGATAGGTTTTGAAAAGAATATTGAGAACTCGATACCGACCAAGTCGTCACCTATCGAGAAGATAAGAATCTGGGCCCAGATTCCGTAACATAACGAAATACAGTTATGGTAGGATCACAGAATAAAATTATTATTTTAAAATTATTCTGTGACCGCGGTAATATCTAAAATCGAGCCACTTTACCTTGCAAATGACGTAAATAAAAATAAAGCATAAAATACTTTATTATATGGGTAAACATTTTTTACTATTCTTTTTACCTGGTTAAGATACCTAATTGGTGTATGGGGGCCATGCCCCCCCGCTTATGCTACATCCTTTGTAACAGGATATTTTTTTTCACCTAAACACACATAATTGCAAATATGGGTATTTAATGATGAAATGGCCCCCTTCCGGAAAGTTGATATGACCGCCCCTGAATTGGTGTATCTTGTACCAGTTAATCTTTTTAAAAGTATTGTCAAACTCTAGACCGTCCATCAGACATTTTATTTTTAATTGAAAAAAATCAGATTTTTAGCAAGTTTATCAGTAAGTTTTTGGTAAACTGTTTACCACATTTTTGGTAACTATTTACCACATTTTTGAGACGCAATCATTAGCCGCCTCTGCCTTAAGATTTTATTTGGATTAACATAATTTTAACCGAGAGCTAATGAACCTTTGTTTAGAGTTTGAAACATTTGTATCGTAGGGACCTTTATGTTAAATATTTCATTATTTTATTTCTTTTAAAGTAATCTAAACTTTTATTATATTGTGCAAGGACAGAATAGTTATTCAGAGTATATAAAAGTTTTAATTTTTCTTAAGATGTTTAATTCATTTTTTTATTTTATTCTGAAGAAAAGCCAAATAATATTTTGTTTAAACGTAATCTCTCAAATAAAGCATAAAATAATTTAACGCAATTTACCTTAATCAAAAAGTTGATCGTTTGCAAAATACAGGGTGTCAAATTTCTATTTTATTTTAGTTAGTATTAAATATTTTATTTCTTATTAAACATTTTTTAACAAAATTTGGCATAAGACCGGTTTTGAAGATAGGAAATCTAAAGCTACTCATATTTTTGCTGATAAATATAGAGGGAACCACTTGCAGTTCTTTGCTTTTGTTAAAAAGTGTCATTACTTTTTTGCCAAGGTATATTATGATTCTAGTACATAATTTTTGTTATCTGTATTACGATATTTTAGATTTAACGTTTTTATTTACATAAAAATGTTCATTGCACACTCTTCACGCTTTATTTAGACCACCGGGTTTTCTAAAGGGTCTTATTAATTTAACTCAATTTGCCTTTGTTAAAAAGTTGATCGTGTTTGTAAGATACAGGGTGTCCAAGTAAAAAAAATACATAGAAAATTTGACACCCTGTATCTAGCAAACCAGCAACCATTCAGGTAGGGTAAATTGCAATAAATTGTTCTATTTTGGCTCAAAGAATTTGTGGTAGCATTTTGTACAAACCTTTTAAACCCTACCAGGTGGCCTAGATAAAGCGTGAAGGAATGCACTGGGAAACTTTTGTAAGGAATAAAATGTTTTATCTAGTCTAGTCTCAAAAACGGTTGCCCGGAGCGTTTTTATAAAAGTATACCTGTTTTATGCAAAAATATGGGAAAATAAAAATTCTTTACTAAAACCACAATATACCGAGGCAAAAAAATAACACTTTAACTAACTGATAACCTTAGCAAAGAAGTGCAGGTGGCTCCCTCTCCAATTTGCGACAAAAAAACATTACCATATTTTGATTTTCCAGTCTGAAAAACCCTTTAATATTAAATTTTATATAAAAATGTCTTATAATATTTAAAATATTTAATAATAACTAAAATAAAATAAAAACTTTGACACCCTGTATCTCGCAAACGATCAACTTTTTGACTAAGATAAATTGCATCAGATCGTTGTAATTTAGTCCAAGAAATTTTTTTCATCTATCTTAATAATAATAGGTCCTTAGTTTATTTTTGTAAATTATAAAATAACAAACCAATTACCGGAAATGTTATAGTGGCGCCTTTTTGTTGACCTGTCAGGGTATAGCAAAAACTGAAAGCAATATAACAAATCTGAGTGCACAATCTCGGTTTTGATTATCAAAAACAATTTGGTGGTAAAATTAATTCATGGCTAATTCGTTACCGAGTGTTTTTTAAATTCTATCAATTTGGCCGGGCACTTATAATTTAATTGTTAATAAAGATAGAAATAAAAATGGTAATAGAAGAGATTTTTACGTAGAATTCAGTGGCGTACCTTTCTTTTTTTATTGCCTCTTTGTTTTAAAGTAACACGGAGTTGTTTTTTAAAGGAACTTCTTAAATGTCTTCTTATAGGCCCTAAAAATACTACGTTTAATATATTTAATTTCAGTGCCGGCGAGTACGTGGGTGCACGGGGCCCAAACCATCTAAAGAGGTGAAATGTATAGGTGCAATGCACCCATATGAGAAAAGAGCAATTTTGCATCTTTTGTATTTTAAAAGTGGAGTGAGGACCTTCTTTTTATGTGGTATTTTCGAAAGATGAAATAGAGCCACCATCAGAAATTCAATAATAAAATTGCTTTTTTTTTTAATAATACACCCTGTATATTTTATCAACAATTAAAAAACATTTTAAAGACCTTTAAGAAAATACCACATTCTAAATTATTTTCTTTAGTAGTTTCGGAAATATTAGCTCTAAATCTTAGTGGGTTAGATAAATACAGTGTGTCCACAACTTAACTATACCTGTAATTTTTTTTTATTTTAAATATTTTGAAAAAAGTTATTCTTCTTTAAAATTTTTGCAAAAGTTATAATAAAAATTGCCCTATGATATACATGGTGCTTGAAAATTTAAAAATATTATTATGAAAAAAAAATAAAAATATATGTTTTAGAATACTTAATTAAAAAGCATAAAAAAGTAATTAAAAAAGTCCTATGAAGAATTCCCTTTTTCCAAAATATTTAAATAAAACAGAATTTACAGGTATGTTTAGTTAAGTTCATCCGTGGACACACTGTTTGTTAAATGTGGTATTTTGTTAAAACTCTTTTAAATGGTAATATAATATAAATGATATTTCATTAAAAAAATCGTGAGGATGTCATATTTCCGAAACTTTTAAAAAATGAATAAATCAAATGTATTTTTAAAAGTTTTTTAAGAAATTTTTCAAATGATGATAAAATATAGAGGGTGTTCCAATAAAGAAAAAACTAACTTGACTATTTTTAAAGAATTATCTTAATGAATGTTTTAAGGACATTTTTAATTAGTCTTTTAACCAACTTTAATCAAATGTTTTGTGACTATGCTTTGAAAGTATTATAAAAGTTACTTTCTAACGTTTGAACGTGAATAGTACTACCGAAAATAAAACACTTTTCGTTTTTGGACAAAAAAAAATATTATTTTACAATCATATATCAATATAGTCGTTACCAAATCTATGCAAAAAAACGTTTCGCACTTGGTTTGCTTTACAAAATAAAACATATATGTATTATAAAATTTACCTTTACATCTAAAAAAATAAAAAGTATTTATAGACACAAAAGTTATGTTGTTGACAACAAGAAAATAAATAGGCTAAAATATTAGTTATTCGCCTCTGGCGATTTTTGCATAAATAATATAATTTATTTATTAAGATAATCTAATCATTATCATCATAAAAAACTATGGGCAACATTTTTGGACAATAACTAACTAAAAAAATATTTTTGTAGAGTGCTCTTAAAACATGCGGTAACCAAAATGTTTTCATACCTATCCTGTAGAGCATGTTAAATAAATTATGACCAAACTTAAGGGTAATGCCTTTAATTAAGATCCTAAACAGGTTGGTTTTATTGTGCAAGAAGTTAAAATATTTTAAAAATGGTAATGGTTTTTTTTAAATAAAACACTACTATAACAAAAACTAAGCTGTTTAGGACTTAACGAGTTTATATAAAGTTTTTGTTTTAAAATAAAGGAAGATATAACACTCAATAGCTTCGCTACATACTTTAATATTACCCTAAAAAATGCAGGTTTGTTTCTAAATACGATTTTGGTTAAAATGGGCTTAAATTTACAAAAAAAAAATGTGTAAAAATCGCAAGAAGCAAACATTTGCGGGTAAAACAAAAATAAATATACACAACGGTCCACACACAATTATATACTTTATTTTATACAGGGTAATTTGTAAAGAGAAAAAATTTAAAATTCCCACAAAAATAGCAAATATTGACCCCAAATTTTCCAAATTTATATCCATATAATATATCTCCATTTTTTGCAAAGACCCTGTACTTTATAAATATAAAAAGAAATGCTTAAAAACTATTTAAAACACAAGAAATACCTAAATAAAAATAAACGTCGTCTTTAACAACAAATGGATATTTCTTTAATAAATACATAATTTTTCTAATATAAAATATAATAATTATAAATTTAAAAACAACAAAACACTGCTAATAATGATCATACATATAAACAATATCATTGTAATAAAAAGTAAGTAAGAAGTTAGTAAATGTAAAACCCTATAGGTTTGCGCATGACAATAAAAATTTAAGGTGTATGTTTTAAAAAATTAAATTAATTTATGTAAGAAAACAAAAAAAACTTTTCAAGGTATATTTTTAAAGCTGTATGGGGCATTTTTTATATTTTTTGGATGTCGATAAACCCAGCCATGTCTTAAGGTTTACGATAGGCAAAACGATATTTATGTCAGATAAAAATTCTGAATAATGTAAACGTTTATAAATTTGTATTAAACATAAATTTTTGACCGTGTACACTGGTCAAAATTGCTATCTGACATAAATATCATGCAATAAATGTCAGATGTAAACGTACATTTAGTCAGTATAAACTTATTATGGCTATTGGTTATTTTTGATGGTATAAAAACAAAATTTGACTTATTTAAAAAGCGTATTGAAGAAATAAAGGCAGCAATTGTAATAGGATCTATACAGAAGGTTTAAAAATAAACAAGTAGGTTGTGCCCATCTTGACCAGAGCTGAGGAAGCTTAGCAAAAGATTTCTGCACTGCTACCGCATTAGGGTGTTATATTCCAAATCGATTTTTTTATCGATCGCCCCCTAAACTTTTAGTTTATAGCCTAAAAAAATATCCAATGTAAAACTACTCTTAATTCCTGATTTAAACCGTGCCGAAATCATGTTGCTTTTCCTATTTAAATTACATGGAATTTTTAGACTTTTTCTTTAAAAATATTCAGATACAAATAGATGAAAAAATCTATTTATTGCAGATTCTGATGAAAATTTACTGCTCTACAAAACAGTTTTCCTACAAACTTTCAATTAAGTCACTTCTTTAAGAGTTATTTAGCGTCAAACGTTGAGATAAGATTGAGTTGTGGTCCATCCTCGGGAATTTAATAGTAAACAGGCATTTTATTTAATAAAACATTCTGTATATTACATCACCATTAAAAAGATATTTTAAAAAGCTTCAAAGAAAATACCACATTTGATATGTCTATCTATCTTATGGTTAGACTACAGCTGTTTAAGTTTATCATCGACACTAAACTTAAAACTAAGATATAATTGGAAATTTACCATAATTTTCAGATTTAAATGGCCATATTTTTTAAACTATAAGAGATAGACAAATCAAATGTGATATTTTGTTAAAGCTCGTTCAAATATCTATTTAATGATGATGTAATATACAGAGTGTCTTATTTAAAAAATGCCGGTTTACTATTAAATTCCTAAAGATGGCCAACAACTCAATCTTATCTTAACGTTTGACGCTAAATAACTCTTAAACAAGTAACTTAATCGAAAAATCGTAGAAGATACTTTTTGTATAGCGTTTACATTTTCTTATTAGAATATGTTATAAGGAGATGTTTCCATTTATTTTTGTTTAAGAAAAAATAAAAATAAAGAAAAAAGTTTAAAAATCCCATGTTATTTAAATGGGAAAAGCAACATGATTTCGGCACGGCTCAATCAGGAATTAAAAGCATTTTTACATTTGATATTTTTGAGCTCTAAACCAAAAGTTTAGGAGGCGATCGCTCAAAAGAATCAATTTGAGATACCGGACACCCTACTACAGCATGCATAGCAAGATGAAAAACAGCATTATTACTTATAAGCAGTTAAGTTAATTTTACAATTTCTTTAAAACGCATGATTTTACATGTTTTAACATATTAGTTGTTTCAAACCACTTGGTATTTAAAAGTACTTGATTGCTTCTAAATGCTTTAAGTAGATAAAATATTTAAGTACATCTGAATAACTCTAAGCACTCATCTTTTGAAACAAACATCTAATTTTTTTCTTCTGCAAAAATCTTCTTCAAGTAAAAAACTAATTACTGTAAGTTCTATAAGTAAATACTCGCACTTGTAAGTAAATGCTCAACTTTATTTATACGTTTTAAGCAAATTCCTCTATACTTTATACTTATAAGCAAAGCTTTTGCTTTTTTTTTTATTCATATGGCCCATTATTAAGCTTCTTATAACAGCTCTAAAAGGGGCACATCTTGCTGTATAACATGGCTTAATATAGAAATAAAATTAAAATAAATATACTTTAAAAATGATTTTTTTTTAAATAAATATCCATATGTTGTCTACTTTTTAAAATGCTGAATGTTGTGATTGTTTACACACGTACTCGATTAAAATAATGTCGTACACAAAACAGCATGTTGTTACATGATTCATTAATACAAGTTAAAATTAGGCCGCTTTACTACTAAGACAATACTTATACACAGCTTTATGCAAATATTAAAGCAATTTTTTATTGTTCAAATTTTTTTAAACACGTACATACCTATAGTAAGTATATATTTTAGGTACTTATCTAACATTGTTACTTGTTCAATTTTCGATACATACATTTTGTACTTTTTCTTATTCCTAATTAACACGTGTGCCATTCTTATAAACAAATATCATTAAAATACACAGTTAACACTTAAGTAGTAGGTTCCTAGTATAAAAGCTATGTACTTAGCAGGGCTGTTATAACTAGTGTTAATATTTTTATGTAAAAATACATATTTTAATAAGTAAATCGTTTATTTTAAAAAGCACATAAAACAAAAATCTTTAAGACATTTTTTTACGTTTTAATACTTTTTTTAAAAATTATGTTTTTTGTTAATACAGTTTTTTCAAATAAAACATTTTTTTCTGATTAAAACTGTGTATTGTTGACTTAAGCAGTTTTTAAAAAGAACGAGTCAATCGTATTCTAGAGTGCCTCGAGAATTAAACAATTTTTGCAGGATCAATTTTTCGACAATAAAAGCATTTTTATTTGTCGATTATACCAGGTGACAACGTAATTACTATTCAGCATTTTATTTCCTTTAAAGAAATAGTATACCTTTCAAATTTTGGGATGTAATAGTGTGTCATGAGAAGCTAATTTTGGATATAATAGTTTCTGCCTATTACTTCCGGTTTAACTTTAAGTAATAAAAACTTTGATATTTTAAGAAAAACACCCTTTGTGTATATTTTTTAAATTTAAATTATCAAAGTCAATTTTGACTAAAACCTTTAGTATAACCATAACCTATCTCTTTTATTTTTAGAGAAAACAAGGTTTTAAAGGTCCAAACAACCTCACAATTATAGGTTATAGGAATATCATACGTTTTATATTAGGAATATTTTTGGAATTAAAATTTAAAAAAACCTATTGGGTATTCCATTAAAAATATCAGGGTTATCATATGTAAAAATTTACACACCGGGTAACAGGAAGTAGTATTATAATGACATCTAAAGGTAGAGACTTTAAAAAGAACTATTTTAAGCATTTTAAATTTTTGTGGTGTTTGTTTTCCCATAAAACTGCATATTGTGATGTCGTCTGTACATTTTTAAACGCCATTTCTCTAAAACCAAAAAGTTTGGTTATGGTTATATTTAAGGTTTTATAATAGGAATGACCTGTATAATTGAGATTCTAATAAACTTTCTTTTTGAAACCCAAAGTTTATATTACTTCCGGTTAAACCGGAACTAATACACAGATGCTAATATATCTAAAACTGGCCGGTGGTACAAGATAACGTCTCTAAATTTAAAAATATACGGTTGCACAGAAAGAAATTGCTGGATAGTAATTTCGTGGTCACCCGGTAGTTTAGTTTTTACATATTGTTTAAAAAAAATAAAATGGAACACTGACAGTCACAACCTCGAGCTATTACCGATTTTAATGATTGTACCTAATCGTACAAGGGGTCTCAAGACCGATCTGAGGCAAATTTCGTTCTTGTACCAATGGCAGCGGGTCTATTCTCCAATCTCACTTCACAGTGTCACATGCGTGACGTCTTCTTGCTTAAAAATCCATATTTTTTATGAAAGATTACATGGATGTCAAACGCAAACTAGTATTTGAGATTGGAGAATTGCCGACCTGATTGAGTGAACTGCGAAAATTATAGATATTTAATTTTAACTAGTTTGAACCGATAGAGGGGTTTAATTGTTTGGTATTTGAGATTTTACACTCATTTATTAGAATTAGAATTTTTGTTGGACACTGCCATTGATATTTACCTAGCTGATTAAGTTATATTTTATGTATATTGTTTTTTTCTTTCTAAAGTGTTTATGTTGGAGCGATTTTGGGCGCGTTTGGCAGCACGGCTCGACAAAATCAACTTTATGTTACATTAATATAAGGTTGGTTCAGTCGAGCTGCGCAGCTAAGCTCTCTTTAAATCGCTCCTACACCACATAAAATATAAGAAAATGCTTCTGCAGATAAAATCGTACGATTGGTCTACTCGTTACTAAGAACTGGAAAAATCTTGAATAAAACGCAAAAAACAAAATTATTAAATGAGGGAAATAGTTCTGCAATTTTAACACATTAATTAAAAAATGAACAAAAAGCTATTAATTGAATTTAATGCATTCTCTTCTAAATTTAAATACTCTGTTATGGATGTAGGAATACCGTAAAAAAATATTATTTAAATTCAACGCAGGAAAATACAAACATTAAAAGTTTTATTTCATTTTAGTAATAAATAAGATGGTTGGAGATTGTACACTTTGGAACAAGGCCCCTCAAATATCCTGTAGAATATAGCAAGCTTACTCTAAAGAAAAACTTTGACAGCAGCTGCTAAAAAAAGAAACATGTAGGAAAATTCTTATTAGCTGTCTTTTTAAGTGTAAGCATGTTTTAGTATAAGTGTTTAAATTATACAAGTATGTAATAGAATAATTACTCTTTTAAGATAAAGGGTGTCTCAAAGTTTAGAATTTGTATATTTAAAACGTAACTTGGTAAAATTAATTGCGAATTACAATAATTACTATAGAGAAAAACGAGAACTAAAAAGAATTAATTATTTAAGGTGTTCCACAAACTAGCTCATCAGCTTGAAAATACCTTGTTATAAGCTACATTATATGTAATTGAATTCTTGTTATTTTTAGTAACTACAACCTTGGTTAAAAGTCATTAGAAAGAAAAAATTGTTGTTGTTTTTAAAAATTTAAGCGTACATAGGGTATTTTTCTAATTGTAAATTAAAATTACCAAATGTACCACCTCTATATAAATATTTTAAGTATTTATAATCCTAAGCCTTATTACCCTGCTATAAGTATAATAAGGCCTATTGACAAGGTTTTTAAAAATGTTTAATTTTGTTTTTATGTAATTAATTTTGTAATTTTGTATGTAAATTTACCGTTTTTATTTGATTTTAATTCTTTCTTAGCCACACCTACCTAAATAAAATATTTTTTTACAAATATTGTTTTCTGGATGTGTACGTATTCTTCATTAAGTTGTATAATTTTATACATAATTTTGTTGCATTGTAATACAATTCTGTAGGTGTTATACACATTTGTAAATAAAAAATTACTCAAAAAGATTTATAATTTAAAAAGGTAATTAAATTACCCTGTTATGTATTTTTTTAATTTAGTGTTATGCTTTTAAACGTATGTTTACTTGTTAAATAATTCTTTGAATAAGCAAATTCTAAACTCTGATATACCCGTAATATTTTATGTATGGACAACATTAATAAGAGAATAATCACATTGAACAAGTTAATTAATTATTTTATAATATACAGGATGGTTGAAAAAAACATAGGTAAATGGATTATAGATTCTCTTTAAATAAAGTAAAACATTTCCCTATAATTGGTTTAATAAATTACAGGTAAAATTACAGGTAAATAAATTTTATTATAATCAAGATTATTTTATGACAAAGGTGTTTTTTTAAACATCTTGTGTATTAGCTATTGTTTACAAATGTTAGATAAAAATTAACATTTGTTGCAAGATTTTTTAAAATAAATAATGGATTTACATTATTTACTATTTTTAATTTCGGCATGCTAAATAGATTTTATTTTCTGTTTAAGCCATATTTTTGTACATAAATTTGTGACAAAGCAACCATTATTTGGACATGTGTATTTTTTTTGCTTTTGTATGTCAAAAAATGAATTGACATTATAATACACTACTCAAAAAATTATCGTATATGCTCGATCAATTTTATTTGCCCTGTATGATGTGCTGTTAAAAGGAAGTGGTCAAAATTTGTAATTATAAAATATCAGAAATAAAAAGAATATTATTTATTCACAAATGAGATTTCTCCCTTTTAACAGCACATGATACAGGGCGATTAAAAATTATTCGATTTTGTTTTTAAAAATTTCACTCTGTAGGTTGTATTTTAACAGTAAATAATAACGGTTACGATGAAGTTATAGCTTTACCTTCCTTAATATATATTTTTTTTAGTTTTCTAGATAACTTAATTATTAAAAGAGATATGGCCATTTAAATTAAAGCATTTTTGTATTGAAGCTTATGGAAGAAATCGAGCATATGCGATAATTCTTTTGAGAAGTGTAGTTATATATTATATGAATACTTTTTATTTAAATTATTGAGCAAATAGAAAAGTGACTACAGCAAACAAATACATGATAGAAGATTAATAGCGAACGAATTAGGGAGAAGAAAAGTACGTGTTTTTATTTTAATACATCTATTCGCCTACTACTACTACTGCAAAAGCGCGGTGTAAATAAGTTTAACTATGTTGATAGACTTCTTTGTTTTAACGTTGCGTAAAAAAATAGGAATAAACAACAAATTAGAGCCGTTAAAATTCGTATTTTGTTTAGCAATACATTGAGTTCAAAAATATGTAATTCGTAATCACACGTTACTAAAAGTTTGATGTAATAAAGAGTAAAATATCTCCAAAATGCGTTGGTCTAGTTTGAATCTGTTTGCAACAACATTAATAGGAACAACAAATTTAGACACAAAAAAATATAACAAATAAAAACCTAATCTACATTCTTTAAATCCTTTAATACATCTGTACATTCCTATAAGTACTATCACACATTTTTCCAAATGCATTTATCACTCGTAACATACCACTATTTATCGTTTCTTCAAAAACCTTTTAAAATTAACCAAGTTTACCCAAAATAACAATTTTGGTTATATAATATATTTAAAAAGTACGCTAAATGCTATTATTTTGTATGGTTCGTCTAACATTTTGGGGTTGTTTAAAATTGGTTGGTTATTAAAAAAAATATTATTTAAATCTCTCATGTACACCGTTAAATTAAAAATAAGATAAAAAAAAGAACCGGTAAGCGGAAACATATTTTTGCGTAACTAATTGTCCAGAAGGTATTTAGTAACCCAAAAATGTTTAATACGTGATACACTGCGTATATTAAAATCTCATTTATTAACGGAAATAAATAGATCCAATTCTTTAAACTAGGGAACTTTTAAGGAATTGTTGTAAAAGGTGTCCAGTTACTCTACCGGCGACGACTATAAGGAGTTATTCACAGTAAAAATAAGAACAACAAAACTTTATATGAACAAATGTCATAAACGACTTAGCTTCTGAACTGCGAGGTGTTATTTTATTTAATATCGTTTTTTTTAATAACTTGTATACAAATTCAGATATTTTTACGATATTTGGGTAGTAATATATTTTTGAAATACGAGAACAAAATAATTTTTTAACAGTATTGTTTACAAGGGGTTTAGGGTAAATATTTTTTAAGAAAAATTAGTGCACCCTGCATTTTATTAATATTTGAAAAAAAATTGATTCTCGTGCAGTTTAAACAAATTTGATCTTTCGACTTTTTCTACTAAATGTACGGTTTTTGCGTTAATATATTCAAATAAGGCATTAGGTCTACAGTATTTAGTATAGGGTAGACAAGTGAAGAGAGCCGCATTTCATTTAGGTTGCTTTACCGATCATTAATCAATAAAAGTTGAAACACTGATGTATTGAACTTTTTTCTTAAAAAGTTATTTTGATTTAAAAAAATAAATTGGAAAGATCGTAATAAATATTACTCTAGAATTAGATAAGATGACCATGCCAAAAAATGTTTAGTATTTCATTACACGAAAACCGTACATCAACTAAAAAATATAAAAATTTAATTTGTTTTATATTAAACGAGGATTAAAAATATATTTATTTTTTATGTTAAAAAATAACTTTTGATGCATAAGAGACCTCTACAATTTAAAAAAAAATATGTTAATTTGCATTAAAGTTATTCAACAACCAAGGCGTTTAGATCATATGTTCATATAAAGTCTTTTCCATATTTTTGTTGTAGAATCACCCCTAAGAGTTTCTCGGACACCCTCTCTAATAGGTTTATATTGGTTATCTTACATTATTATTTAAATTAAAAACTAAAGACGATTTATTGTTTAAATATAAATAATAGATTGAAATATTTGATCTAATTTCTCAAAATGTTTATTACTTAACCTACATACCTATTATTTCTGTTAATAAAGAAACTCAATAATAAATACAGATAAGTAAACAGTCATCAAAGCACATATGTAACATTTCTTTACATACCCATCACCAGAAAATAAATTAGGCTAAAAAATTCGTAACCTAACTTCCAACTAGGGGGATATTAGGTCATTTACTCCAGATTTTATTTAACACCTACGACAACAGTAACTGGAAGGATTTATTTTGTAAACTATTGTCTTTTAACTATAATTATTAAGGATTTTGTAAAGAAATGTTAGTGCCTAGATACAACAATTTTTATTTGTACAAACATTTTCCTATTATGTAAATTAAAAAATAATAAATGGGGTCATTTGGTTTAATAAATATGTCACGAAAACGACAATTAGATTAGCACATCATACCTTTAAAACCATTTGCACAAAACTAATTGTTTTAAGTCTTCCTAGGTATAAAAATAGTTCTGTTTAGCTATGCTAATCAATTTAATATTTGATTTTGTATATTTACCTAGAGTTCACGGTAGTTATGCATTCAATGCAAAAATAGTTTTCTTTTCATACATAAGTATACCCTGTACTTCTTTAATTAGAGCTTTTTTAATTTTGAATATTTAAAGAAGATATGTATTTCAAATATAATTTATTTTTATGTTAGTAACACAATTTAATTTAATTTGTTATAATTTAGCTTTGATCTATTTATTATCAGTTAAAAGTAAACTAATATGTTTTTATAGCAAAAGGCAGTGCATGATTAAAAACAAAATTACAAGAGTAAAAATTCGTAAATTTATTTTATATTATATGTATCTAAAATCACGCTGTTGGTATCGATATTAGAGAGATATGCAGTGAAAAACTTCACAATTGAATATAATTGACTTCTCATTCAAAAAATCGCTAATCAAAGTAAGAATAATTAAAAATCGCATATAAAAATCCCCAAATGTAGGTACCCAGTCTTTTATTTCATTAGAATTTTAAAAGAAAACAATACTGGACTACATTGCATTGGTTGTTTTAAAGATCTTGAAAAATAATGTTGTCTTCTTAGGTGCGATCATTTTAATTTAAAACACTACATAATAAAACGACGGATTCTGTCCCCTTAAGACTGTAGACCGTTTTTGAAAATGGTTTTTGATAAACATTTAGTTTATAAAGTTTTATCGCTTATTGTCTCACATCCTGAATACATCGTCTATATTTTTATTTACAACCAGTATTCTTTTAATTTAAAAAGTACTCTTCAGACAACTTGGAAAAACTTAGCAGACTTCTTTTCTGACGCTTATTTTCGGGCTATATCAGAGTTTCTTGTACTACTGGTGGGAGAAAAACATCTTTTATATTGTTTCCAAATCAAATGTTCCAAAGCAATAGGTGGTTAGTAGAGTCCTCTCGTCCCGCTACTTCCGACAAATTCGAAGTCCTAAAATCTTCATATCCGTCGCCCCGGATATAACCAAAAATTTCGTTGTTTTAACTTGGGAATGTCCGGTAGCATTTTACTCTTTGATCCTTTCTTTGAAGGAGTACCCTTTTTCATTAGAGGATATGGCATTTCTACAGATGTTAAAATTCTAACATGCCCGGTGTGTCCATGAGGAACTCCTGTTACTGGAGGTATACTAGTTAGTTTTCCAGTAGTAGGCGTCACATGAGGAAGAGGCATGGTTAATAATCACCCCTGCTGATGTTCCTATCCAGAGAAGATCTTTGCAGTGTACCAGAGCTGTAACTCGAAGACAGGCTGCTTTGTGCTGGCGTATTATGTCATCACAACCTAAAGAAAATAAATATTGTAATATCACCATACGCAGTACCAAAATAAGGAAATCAGCTTTGGGGAGGAAACTTGCTGTCCTATTCTGACATGCTTTAATTGGTTTTAGTTACTTACTAGTCAACATTTTTTGTACAGCTGGAGCAACACTGAGTCTCGCAAACCATCTCATACGTAACAGCATTGTAACACTTGATTATAGCTGAGTTTTGAAGCGAAAGCCAAAGAGCATTTCCACTCGGTAATATACAGGAGATTGAGGGGTTTTGTGCCAGCTTATTTGGTTCATTACTAACTACCATAAAGGCTGTTTCCTTTTCAAAGTTTTGAGGATTAAAAATAATAACCGCGTTTCCACAAGCACAGAGGATTTTTGAATTAGACACCACCATTTTTGAGACAGGAGTACTGCTATTTCCAATTGTTACTTGTTTAGGGCCGTTTGTATTCAACCTCCCTCTAAAAAAACAACAATTTTATTACAATTAATGCGTTGAGGAAGTAAACCGGGCCATCTCACAAATCAAAAAAGTAACTTAACGCGTAATTACTAATAGAAGAAAAAGTATTTTTAGTGCCAGTGTGGACTAATATTTATTGTCAGAGAGTAGTAGCTCACCTAGTTCACTTTGGTCCTTATAAATATGCTATTGAAAATACGTGTAAGAGCACTCATTTTTATTTTTTAAATGGTTTCCTCTGGTTATTAAGGCCTTAGTTAATATTTATTGTTTATAATACTTAAAATGGCAGAAATAGAAAAATTTGGCAACCCGAGTTCTACTTTCGATACCGCCAAACTTTTTTTTATGTAGATTTCGGGTAATTATTATTATTATTTTTCTTAATTTAAAAAGTTGTAAATAAATATTTAAAAGAGGTCAGTGTATGAACGTGTTATGTGACATTTTGTTAATTTCCAATATTGTACTACAATAGGTTGACATTTTAACTGAAAAGATGTAAATAGTTTTTTGTAAAAAAATATATAAATCGTCGGTATAAAGGTAAAAGTCACTAAGTAACACCATTCTCAAAAATAAGTTAAGCATACCCAAGTTACTTGCGGTAATAATTCTATCGTATGAACAACCCGAAACTGAGATGTTTGACTTCTAAAGCACTTAAGTAAAATATTAAATTTCACTAAGTGCAAGAAAAGCTTTTGTAGTAGCGGCAAAAACTCCGTAACGGCCGTATTCACCAAGCTCTCACAAATATTTTACACCTAACTGATAGCCTGCTTTTAAGTAGGCTATCAGTCTGATAAATATTTGTCAGAGCTTGAGTACACATGACCATAAGTAATTTAACACGTAAATAAATAATATTCCGTATGTGTTACTTAGTGAGTTTTTGGATGGAAAAGTCGAGACAGGATATTAATCGGTGGTGTAGTCAAACCATTATTTAGTTTTAAGTTTAATGACCTAACAATTTTTTCTGGTGTTTGAATGTGCAGGTAAAATTACTAGGTTTTCAAAAGAGGTAAAATTCACTAAGTACGAAAACTATAATTTCTGACTGATTTTTTTGTAAAAGTTAGAAGCAACTCTTTATAGAATCCATTACTTTTGATAGCAATATAAAACATGATGAGCAAAGCAGATTTTTATATAAAATGGCTAATATCTCCAAAACATAAAATCCCTGCCCCCTGGCGTCGCTACTAATCTTGGCGAAGCAAAGCGGAACAAGTGTTTTTATTCTTGGTGTCGTACGGTTTAATAAAACTACATTAAGTTTATTTGAAGTAAGTACTATGAACCTGCCCGAAAATATATGTTTTTGTCTTTTTTTTTATCGCGTATATTGAAAGAACAGCACAATAAAATCACAATTTTGAGGGTATTTTTCGACATAATTAGCTTAATATATTTGCATTTTTTGTTAAATTACTTTGCGTAGCATTAACTTCATTTTCAAAGTTTTTTAATTGTTTATAACAAAGCTATAAAAAATATAATTTTTAATATTGCGTTTTAACTACCTTTTCTGATGAAATTAATCGTTTTCCCCTTCAGTTATCTTTATTCTTTTATAAATCGAACCTTTGTATTTCTTTTACCTTTCATTTTTCAGGTATAAATTATTTTACCTGTCCACAAATTATCTCTGGTGAAGCCTTTGCATCTACAAACGGGGATCTTATAGAACGCGCATGCACTCCATTATTTTAGATGCTGACACATCTTCTGTGCTTCAACTCAGTGCAAAAAATGTTAATATGATGACGGTACTCCCGGAAGTAAAATGTTCCGGAGGTAAAATATTAAAAAATTATATTTCCAAGGTTGCCAAATTCATAAATTTTTCTCTAGGTTGGGAAATTTTAAAATTTCAAATAGAATACCCTATTTTTTATTATTGTAACCAATTGCTTGTAAAGTTATTTTTAGTTCTAAAAAAAACAGTGTGTAACTTTAAGTAAAAAACGCTTTTGAAAAATGTCCCTCTTCCTTGGCCATTACTGCTAGTTTAATTTGGTTTGAAAATTTTAAGCTATACATGGTTGTTTTCGCCAGTAGAAGCCTAATATCATTGGTTATTTATACTAGATTTATTTATTTAACTTTAATTTTATTACTTTATTCTGCTGTCCAACGGAAAAACGCCGTTTTTGAATAGGCTTATAATATACACATTTTTGTTGGACGGCAGTATTATACTAGCTTGGTTTCTATAGACGAAACGTCAGATTTAAAATATAGAAGAAAGTGACCAAATATGGAATAGTATCCATAATATGGAACACGGGCATATCTCTAAAATGGAAACTCACACACGCAATAAGAGGAGTTTGTCTCTTTTTTATGCCCATTCGCAAGTAGAAGAGGTAACATGCCAATATTGCAAGCCCTTTCGTCACTGTAGTAACGTTTTGTTTTATCGTTTTCCCCATAACTTTTTAAGGTGTTTTAAAAATACGTATTTTTGTACAAAAAGTGCACGAAATACGGTTTTTATAAGTTTAATGCTGCCGCCACACATGGGGCGAAGTTGTGCTCGAACTATTTGTCGAAACATTTGGCAAACCATTTGTAAGCATATGTGTGTGTAAAGAGTTGGCCAATTAAGGCGAATGCAGACGAACTACCCGTCCACACAATGGTGTTTGCGAAAGTTTGTCGTAGTTGGCCCAATGTCTGGCGGCGGAATTAGAGATGGTTTAGATATTCTGTGTAGGTTTTAACGGTATTTGATTTTATTACTTTCTTAAATAAAAAAATGTAAAAATTAGTCGTCGAAAAGTCCAAATATGAACAGATCATAGTACCGAAATATGGACTATTCCATAATTGGGTTCCTTGATCACTTAAAAACTTCTGATAGAGCAAGAAAGAATTAGAAGACAAGAATCAAGTCAAAAAGGGCTGTTCGTCTCATAAATGAACCTTCGCTTACAGAGAGACTTCTTTCTCTCGCTCATCGTCGGCCTGCGGAGGATTTATCGCTTTTTATAGGTACTTCTATGGCTTCTGCTCTGAGGAATTGTCCAGTATAGTTCCTCTAATTACGGCGGTTCCCAATAGAGAAATTTGTGGTGCCGTACGTATGCATCCCTTTAGAGTCCAACTGGACAGGCCCCGAACTTTTTTGTTTTTATTCATTGTGTATCTAGATGGTGGAATCTGCTGCCCGCGGAGTTATTTTCTGCCCCCTCGTATTTAAGTCCCGTGTCAACCTCGCTTAAGACACCCACGGCGTTGGTGTGGGCTCTGGGCACAATAATTACGCAGGATCCAGAGTCTGACGCCTGGATTTGTGATTTTTTCGATCAAATTATTTTTGTTGCTTTCTATATAATACCAAAGTTTTCAAAGAGTTTTTGTTAAATGAGTTTAACTTTTAATGGTGTTTATAGTATTCCGTATTTGGGTACCTATTTTATATTTGGCTACTTTTATTATTTTGTAGTTTTTTAAAAAATTCTTTAAAAAATTGATCAATGTAACTTAATTTTTACAAAATAAAGAAGAAATGTATGATTGTTAATAATTACTACAAAAGTTTGTTATTTATAATGTTTATGCAAATTATGTGTAAAAAACAAAATAGTATTCCATATTTGGTCAGTTTCCTTTACCTTCTGTTAAAAAATATACAAGGTGTCCCAAGTCTATTTATACAGCAAATTACTTTGCCCCTGAACAAGATACAAAAATAAACCTAAGATAAAAAATGTTTTTTGAATGCACTTTTTTCCTGACAGTACTAGTTAATATACAAGGTGTCTCAAAAACATAATTTTCATTGTCAAGTTGGTTTTTTTTAATGGAGCACCCTATATATTTTAACAAATTTTTAATTTATAATAAATTCTACATTAAAATATATAACACACTATACGTCAATTATTGATGGTCTTTGAGATATCAGCACCATGTTAATATACTTATTAACGACTAAAAGTAAAGAATGTTTTGGTTATAATTTTTTTTAAATAACTCTGTCACTGTCAAAGTGACAAAACATATAATAACATGCAATTAATTATCTTAAATTGTAAGAACTACTAATAAGTAAGTCAGCTATTTAGTTTATTTTAGATACATACTTACCAACCTAACCTATAAACCTGTCATAATTGACGTAATGTTGTTTTTAATTCAATTCAGTAAACAGGTGTCCAAAATAAACTAAATTTCTGACATACCTATTAGTAGCTCTTAAAATGGAAGGTAATTAATTACTTGTTATTATATTATTTGTCACTCTGACAGTGACAGAATTATTTAAAGAAAATTATAACCAAAACATTACTTTATTTCTTCAC
Source organism: Listronotus bonariensis (assembly GCA_014170235.1). NCBI lineage: Eukaryota > Metazoa > Arthropoda > Insecta > Coleoptera > Curculionidae > Listronotus > Listronotus bonariensis. The sequence continues at coordinate 36,298 of JACEGR010004013.1, read as the reverse complement.
TTTTACTTGTTAATGAGTATATCAACATACTGCTGATATCTCAACAACCAGTACTAATTGACGTATAGTGTGTTATATATTTTTGATGTAGAATTTCAAACATTAAAATCATGCTTTTGAGGCACCTTGTATAATAACGAGAACTATTACTAAAAAGAGTGTATCTGAGTAAACATTTTCAAATTCAAGTTTATTTTTATATCTATACCTCTTACGATTTCCAAGGGCTGGTAGCACGATGTATATGCGTAATGGTAGAATAAAATTATACTTACTGCCATCTCTTTCGTAAATCAGGACAAAACCGTTTGCCTGCGAGGCATAAACTCGATGATCTAGGTATCTGGAACAGAATACATTGGAAAATTACAAGTTAAATTATGAACGCAATCTGGATTAATGGGGACATTGCGTCGTAAAAGTAAAGCTGCATATATATATATAGTTTAAATTAACTGGAATAGGTAGTTATATTAAAGCAGTGCTGCCCAAGTTTTTAATAGGTGCGGAGCACTAAAACAAATATTGAGTTGGCGGGACCCCTTGATATTTTTTGTTTGTAATCAAGAGCTTATAAAAATAACATTATATTTTAAATACATTTTCGTAATAAAAGGAAAAATTAAAACAGAAATTCACTACTTATTTATACTACACATTTACCAAATTCAATTTTTGAGTAAGAGATTTTACTCTTACTAGGGTGACCAACCATACTTTGTAATTACGTTTTGCATGTTGTTATCAACCAATATAGAAAAAAACTGGAGTAAATAAACCTGCCCAATTGCCCTGACCATGCATAGTAGGGCTGACCGTTGCATAGTAAGGTCTAACAACGCCGTAATCGTGAAACACTACGTATGTGGTTGAAAGATGAAATAACACCGGCACACAAAAAAAAGTTTTCTGTGCACCGGACGCGACCTATCTAGGGGCATATTTTTGACCGGCTGAATTCGAATTTTAAGTCAGTTTAGGCTGTACACCCTTTGATTTCGAGTAAATTGTAAAAAACGTAAAAAATGGGTGAAAATGTTCGCTATTTCTTACGTTTTTGCAATTTACTTAAAATTGGAGGGTGTACGGCTTAAACTAATTTGAAACTTGGATTCAGCGGGTCAAAAACATGCCCGTAGTTAGGTCGCGTTTGGTGTACAAAACACTTTTATATACAGAGTGTCTCCAAAGGTCTGTACAAAAGCTACCACAATTACTTGGGCTAAAATATGACGATCTAACGTCAATTTACCTTAGTCCACAAGTTTACCGTTTGGGAGATACATTTTAATTTTGTTTTGGTTATTTTCTTTAACATTAAACATTTTAAACCAAATTTGGTATTGGGAGGTTTTTTAGGGTTGGGAATCAAAAGGCTGCCCATATTTTTCCATAAAATGTAGAGGGAACCACCTGCAGTCTTTCTTCTTTTTTAAATACCATAACTTTTGTGCCTCGGTATAATATGGCGTTCATGAAGAAATTCTTTTCTCCTATAATTTTGGTCTGAAAATGGTATACCTGGTAAATATTGATACGAGCAACCGTTTATGAGATATTTTAGAATAAATGTTTTGGTACTACACAAAAATAAATCCCTCACGCTTTATCTGTGCCACCTGGATTTGGCTCTATGCTCCCTAAAAATGCTACCTTAAATTCCCTGGGCCAAAATACAACGATCTAATGCAATTCCCCTTAGTCGAAAGACTGCTGGTTTGCAAGATACCGGGTGTCATTTTCCATTTTTTTGTTTTACTTGGGCACCCTGTATCTCGCAAACGATTAACCTTTCGACTAAGGTAAATTGCATTAGATCGTTGTATTTTGGCCAAAGGTATTTGTGGTAGCATTTTTTATGGAACTTTGAGCAAAATCCGGGTGGCACAGATAAAGCGTAAGGAATTTATTTTGTATGGTTTAAAACGTTTAATCTGAAATATTTCATAAACGGTTGCTCTTATCGATATTTACCAAGTATACCATGTTTGGACAAAAATTATAGGAGAAAGAAATTTTATATGAACGCTATATTATACCGAGGCACCAAAAAGTTATGGTATTGTAAAAAACAAAAAACCTTCTGATAGCTCCTCTACATTTTATGGAAAAATATGGGCAGCTTTCGATTCCCAACCCGGAAAAACCTTCCATTACCGAATTTAGTTAAAAATGTTTAAGGTTAAAGAAAATATTATAAAATAACCAAAATAAAATTAAAACTTTAACACCCTGTATCTCCCAAACGGTAAACTTTTGGACCAAGGTAAATTGCGCTAGATCGTTAAATTTTTGCCCAAGGAATTTGTGGTAGCTTTTTGTACAGTCCGTTTAGAGACATCCTGTATAGTATGGGCCGGTGCACAGGTGCACAAGAAGGTTTTTGTACACCGGACGCGACCTAACCACAGGCATGTTTCGACCTGCTGAATCCCAATTTTAAATCAGTTTGGGCCGAACACTCTCCAATTTTGAGTAAATTGCAAAAACCGGAAGAAATAGAAAAATTTTGCACCATTTTTACGTGTGTTGTAATTTACCTCGAAAGTGACGGGTGTACGGCCCAAAGTGACTTCAAATTCGAATTCAGCGGGTCTAAAAACATAACCGTAGATAGGTCGCGTCCGGTGCACAGAAAACTTCTTTTGTGTGCCGGTGTAATTATTCCTTAAACATCCATGTGAGCGACAGACTGGATAGCGCAAACGTGTTTTTACTTTTAAAGAAAAGTTGTTTTCAAATATTCAAGAATAAAATAGTAATAAAATGTTTTTTTCCTTTTTAATTATTTAAGAATTGTTTCATGGATATTGTGTCGTCGTCTAGACATTTTTCAAACGCCGTTTCCTTTTAAGCTAAAAAAGATAGGTTATAGATATATTATAGGTTTATATCAGGAATAGCTTAAAGAGTTTAAATCTCAAAATATATATAGGGCGTTTCATTAAAATTACCAGGTTTATTAGATATACTAGGAAGTTCAAATTTTACAAAACTTTCGGGTAAACAGGAAGTCGTATTATAATGGTCTCTAAAGGTAGAGTCTTTTAAAAAAACTATTTTAAGAATTTTAAATTTTTGTGATGCTCATTTGTTTTCCCATAAAACTGCATTTTGTGGCGTCCTGTGGACATTTTTAAACGCCATTTTCTCCAAAACCAAAGAAGTTAGGTTATGGATATAATAAAGGTTTAATATCGGAAATGACATGTAGAATTCAAGTCCCAAAAATATTTAGGGTATCTCATTTAAAATACCAAAGTTTATACCACTTTCGGTTAAACTGGAAGTAACACACAGATGCTACCAATTTAAATTTACCATGTTGCACTGAAGAAAATTAATTGCTCCATAGTAATTTCGGTATAGGAAATCCCGAAAATACCAACAAACATTCATACCAACAACTTTGTGCTAACTCTTTAAAAAATTTAAAAGCAGTAAAATTTTAACCTTAACCGTTAAAAATGTCAGAACACCATATGGTTATATCACTGTTTAAAAATACAAATTATAAATTATATCAATGGGTCTTACATAATGCATAACACGGCAGATCCCAGCTGGAGCTTTATCTTATTCTTTTTATGCGTATATTGTCGTTGGAATTGTAGATGTGAATGCACCCGTCTTCGGTGCCCAGCCACATGGTGGACAACTTATCGGGTTCCTCGTTATGAATGCTGCTGGATTCAGAGTCTCTATGATCGTTTTTTCTGTCGTCGTCGTCTTGTCGGTCATCCTCATCGCTCGAAGAACTGCTGTCAAACTGCATGGCTCTCTGCGGCTGCAGCTTGTCTCTGTTTTTTCCGGAAGTATATGATGAAGCCCTATAACAGCAAATTTATTTTTACTATACAGTGTGTCCCAGGATAGGTGTTACAAGAGGAACAATGGTCCAAAAATTTTTGAATTTTATAACGAAATTTTGGGAAAAACTAGTCGCATGGTCCAAAACTAACGAATACAAAATTTTACTTCAATTGGTATTATACAGGGGAGTTATAACTAAAAATATCAAAAATGCCCAAGATTGACTATCTTTATTTTTAAAAATAGAACAAAATTGTATAGGTAAATGTTGTAGACAGTTGAATTATATGTCAAAATTTAAAGTTAAAGCATGGGAGTAAAAAAATTGTAATTGGTAACTTTTTACATTCCCACTACAACTTAAATAATGGGCAAAATCTAAAGAACATGCAAACATTTTAAATAAATGTATTTTTTAATTTGATGCTAGGCCAAGTATTTTAAAAACAGTTAAAGCATAATGTAAAAAATTAACAAAAATATTTTTTTATTCTACTTTTTAATTTTAAATTTTGACATATAATTTAATTTTCTACAACATTTAATTATAAAATGTTGTCCCATTTTAAAAAATAAAGGTTCTTTACTCTTGATTATTGTTTATATTTTTAGTTATAACTCACCCTGTATATTACCAATTGAGGTAAAATTTTGTATTTAGCAGTTCTGGATCATGCGACTGGTTTTTGAAAAGGATGTTTCAAAATTCCCAAATTTTTGGTTCATTTGTCCTTTTGTAACACGTATCCTGAAACACACTGTATAGTTATTTTTATGTATTAAAAATACTGTGTTGTGAAACTATCTGCACAAATCAGTTTATCGTAACCCAGCTAGGAAAAATAGTGATGGTAGATGCGACTGACGTTTTCTTTTAAAACACCTGTTGAAATACCTGGTGCTAAACATTTAAAATTCAGAAAAAGCAGTTAAGTATTAAACCTATTTTATATTTTATAAAAATTAAACTAAACAAAAAAATATTAACTCTCCAATAAGATAGAAAAACTGATAGATAGAACTGGACGATTAACTTAACACAAAAAATTTAACAAGACAAAATAAGTTACAAAATAAAATTATCAAACAAAAGGAAAACCCTGCTTAGGCAAACTAAATAAATCCGCAAATAAATAATAGCCAGGTGTATATATCTTATTAATTTATTTATATTTATAAATCGTGAAAGCATAATAATGATTATTAACATAAAAGAAAAATTAAATCCAATTAACTACACAAAAAATTTTTGATACAGTCAATATGTAGTTCTTTTAATGAAAATAATTTGTTTGATTGTTGATTTTGGAATCAGCATTAAATTAATTAAAACAATTAAGGAGCTCCAAATTAAAACGCAGTTTTAAAAAAACGCAATTTTAAGAGAACTTTACAATTTTTACCGCCCCTTTTGTTTTATAAATTTTAAAAAGGCCTTTAATTGAAATATATGTTATTTATATATTTATAATATAATATATTTTAAATAATTTTTTTAAACATTAATAATAAAAAGCGGAGTAAAAATTGTGAAATACTTTTTTTTGTTTTATCAAAACTGCATTTTGATTTAAAACTCCTCAATTATGAGTGTTTTTTAAATATCTCTGAGCATAAATCTAAATTATTGTTTTGCAATAGGCTTCCTCTCAAATAAATTAAAATTTTCCAAAGTATGTTCAGTATAAATATGTATAAAAGGTAAACTTTAGAGGGGTAAAATTACAGATTGACGAAATGTTTCCTATATTATTTTAAATTATTGAAATGATTTATTCTTTTAGAGAAATTCATTTTCTTTAAAAACAAGGCTAAATTTCAAAACGCACATAAGGTCTATCCACTACAAAAAGCGATTACAAGGTTTTCTGATACCTTGTGTGGCCTATTCAAATCATTTGTCTTTCAACTGTGTGGAACAACGCAAATCATGTTATTAGGGGTGGTGCTAACATTTGTTTTTAAACCTTCTTTATCTTATTACCCAAAATTGTAGATATCCCAGACAAAAAATTATCCGCAAGAATTTATACTGGGGCCATTTTGGTTAATTTTTTTACTCTGATCTTACACTTTATATAGGAAATAATATAGCAACAGAATACGCTAACGATACTACATTTTATTTTTATAAAACAAATCCTTATAACATACACATTTTTAAATAATTTTATAGAAACCAAAAAACTAACTAACTCTTTTTTTTAATTTGAAAAAAACCTTAAATATTGTATTTTTTATTCTGAAATTTAAAAAATAATAATGAAATAAAGTTTTTAGGTCTGTATCTGGATAGAAGGCTACATTTTTATCATCGCATTTAAAGTCTCATGAGTTATATTCTTACATAGGAAAATCACTGAGTATACCTCGCACACGAAAACAACTGTACTGTTCTGTATTCTTACCTGCTCTGTATACCAGGTCCAGGTACTGAGGCAATACATAAAATCCTGGTGTTGCACACTCCATTGCAGGAGGTAACCGCAGGTTCCGGTTTTTCATTAAGTGTTAAAACACATACTTGACCAACATACCCATCGCTGTTGCAAACCCATACATCTCGGCCATTGTCACTTAAGGTTGGTGCTGCACATGTGAACTGCAGTCCAGCTCGTGTTTTACGAATTGGAACAGTAGCCATCATTTCGGGGGTTGGTCTACGATCACCTAATACATGTAAAAGTTCAAATACACAAGCCTAAAGCCAAGAATTGCTTACAGAAGTGTTGCCCTTAATATTCGATATTTTGTACGTAAGACTGGTTTTAACATCCCTTGGGTAAAAACGCAGCTGTCTAATTAATTATTATTTAACTTACCTAATTTTGCTTTGCATTCGATAAGTGTTTCCTCCCAAGAAGCTCTTAATTCGGCTTTTGGAAATACAATAGAAACCATTTCGATTCCATTTCTACAATGTAAGCAAAATAATAAGTTAAAGAAATACGATAATAAATAAATAAATATTTATTTACCGCCAAAAATTACCATGTAAATTAAGGTTGTTTATATATAATGAGAAAACAACAAGGCACTAAGGTGCTTACAACGTCTTTGGTAAAATAATGGCTTTAGGGCAAAGAGAACAGTTAAAAACTAAAACACCTGTGACGCATTATTGACATGGTAATTTTAAGCGTACTGAAATTTGCATAAAACAAATTTATTGCAGAAAACATCTCGCAACAGAATTATGGATTTTCGTTAAAAACCCTTTTAGCATACAACTTTAAGATGTCCGACTTGGCATTCAAATCATCTTGTTCTGGTTAGTTAGAAATTCTGTTCTTAAGGCAGGTCTATTTTGCATTAAAAAGTAAAAGTATGTATATGCATCTCTTTTTAAAGCCGCGTCCAGACTACATAGATATACAGTGTGTCCCGCTTTTCAGGAACACACCCTAATATCCCACCTATGAATACTGCGATTATCTTCAAATTTTGGTGGTGATTGTATGTTAGAGAAATGAAGTATATGGCATAGTGAAAACTTTTATTCACGATTGGCGTGCGGTCTTAAAAGGGGTTGATTTTTTAGTAAAAAGGATATTAGGACTTATTCCAATAGTTTTTGTCAGATTTAGAATCAGCATAACCACAAACCCCGTAATTCATACTTTTAAAATATCAAGCGCCAATTTTGTTTAATATAACTTTCTCCAAACACAGCACGGCAATGGTAAAAGTCAAAAAATAGGTATTTGGTACAGTAAAAATGTTTATTTATAAGGGGCGTGTGGTATTGGGGATGGTATAAAAACTTTTCGGGAAAGTAATATAAAAAAATTGGTGTTTGACTTTTTAAAAATATAAATTAAAGGGATGCTCATTATAAATCTGACAGAAAACAATTTCTAGAGCAAACCCTAACATCCTCTTTCTAAAAAATCAAGTATTTTTTACCCCCAAAACCGCACACAAATGATGAATAAAAGTTTTCGCCAAGCCAAATACTTCATTTTTCTAACATACAATCACCGCCACAATTTGAAAAAATCGCAGTATTTATAAAGGAGCTGATATCTGAGCTCATGACGTATTTATAAAAGGCGGAACATACTGTATACATTTTTTGAATTTTAAATTTAAGAAGTTATGTCTAATATAAAACTTATACAGGCGGTTATAGAACGTTGTTAACAAAATAAAGGGTTTTTCATTTTTAACTTTCGACGTTTTACAACAGCGCATGACCAAGGGAAGGATGATACAGCCTTTAAATTTCGGCGGAGTACTCAGTCAGTAGTGACATTTTACTATGGAACGCCACGCGTAGAAATTGTTAAAACTTATTATCAAAATCGGTGTTCGTGCAATGCGTATTCCCACCTAGGTTCTGCGATTTAACTCGTTCGATTCTCTGGGGCCACATCAAATCTCGAGTAAGGCGTGTGATGGAACCACAAACGATTGCCGCCCCAAAGGCCAATATAAATCGCACCATTGGTGGAGATTGGGCAAATTGGACAAATTTTGTCGGAATGGCATTGAATTGATCTCTAGAATTCAAAATGAAGACTCAAAGGAAACCGCGGCGGTCATTTGCTGATTTAATTTTAAACTTATAGTCATCAACATGCTTTAAAATAAAAATACAGCAACTGCAATATAAATTTTATAATTTGTTATTTTTTATTCAAATAGAGTGCGCTGAAATGAAAACCTTATAAGCAATAAATTTTACTATTAAAAATAAGCAAAAAATAGCAAAAATAGAGTGATATGGGCCCATATAAATATACCCGCAAATTGCTCGTTAGTCAAGATATACACGGTGTTAAACTTCTTTAAAAATATATATTTTTAATATCCTAAATATACTTTCCAATTTTGTTGTAATTAGCAATGTTAATAATGGTATTGCTGGTAATTTATCACTAACTAAATTACATTAATAAATCCACAGGCGTCTCGAGCGGAAACTGAAGGAATCTTTCTACCAAAAAATCGGTACTCCACTGACTGTGTAATGTGTGTAAAATTTGTGTGCATACATTATGGCTCATTTTTTCTGTATCTTGTTTAGTTTAAGAGAAAAAACACTTATTTATTGCATAATTTTAGACCATCAAAGAATATTTTTTTATTACCAATTATCAGGGCCGGATTTAGAGGTGTGAAGGCCCTGGGACGAGGCTGTGCCCCCAAAGTAAAAGCAAAGTTTGTAGCAGAAAAATTACATCAATAAATAGGTTAAGGAATTTGTACCAGAATTGAGTGGGCAAATACTAATAGTTTAAAACTAAACACGCTTTTATATGTAAATCGAACTAGGCTTAGGGGTATATTCTTATTGTGGGTTATTGCACTTCATGGCAAAAAGCGTGGGGCATTTTACCATTTTTCATAACTTTTCCATCATGTGGATACTTTTTGCAAATATAATAATTATAACATTTAATATATTTATCACCCACGCTTACTTATGAATGACAATATTTTTTTTAATTTAGTAATTATTTTAATTTTAGTTCGGTTGCATATAAAAGGTGTTTTTTAGTTTTTTTTAAACTATTAATTATTTTTCATTTTTTTAGTTTCTGTTGTTTCGACAAAATGGTTGAAAAATTTTTAATGAACAAGAGTGGCAAATTTTAAAATTTTCCAACAGTAGATTGCAACTCACTAAAAATTTCTTCTTCATTAAGTAGCAAAGTTTGAAATTTTGCCAACAGATGGCAATAATCCAGCAATGTTTTGACCGTTACACAATATATTGCAACCCACTAAAAATTTCTTCTTCATTTTAATACAGCAAAAGCTTGAAATGTTGCCAACAGGGTAAACTAGGTGTTGTTTTTATATTTTTATAATATAAAGGGAAAATTTTTTTCCTATGATCCAAAAAGAATGTTAATTTTTATTAATTGCACATTATGTATTATGTATACATTACACATAATGTATCTTTTTATTATTTAATCCTTGAACTAGAATGGTAGAATGTAACCCTATATTTTTATTTTTCATAAAATTAAACACCCATGGTGCAACTAACTAAATTGTGTAAAAACTAAAAAATTTCTTCTTCATTTACACAGCAAAGTTTTGAAATGCTTGCCAACAGATGGCATCCTAGGTGTTGTTTATAATAATAATGGAATTTTTTTCCTGGTTATGATTCAAAAAGATAACGGGATACTGTTTTTAAATTACAGACCATCGGTCCTTGACACGTGTGCAAAGTTTCAAAGAAATCGAATAGCTTTTTGGAAGTTGGTTAAAATTAGCTCCGTGATTCCGTTACATAGATAGATAGGATAGATAGATGGATAGTTTAAGCAACCCAAGTTAATAAAGCGTGTTAAAAAGGTCCTTATCAATAAATACTTTTACTTTTTTAAAGGTGGAGACCCATAAATTTGTTGTGGAGGACCCGTGGCAGTTGCCCCGCCTCCCCTCTTAAATACGGCCTTGCCAATTATGTAACAACAATAAATACATATTGAAATAGGGTTTATATTAAGCCTAACAATATTTAACAAAATGAGAGCCTGAATACACTGTCCGCTTAAGAGTTGGACACTTGAAATTATGAAAACATTTTTTTTTTTAATTTCCTCTGCTTATTTATTTTTCTAAAAATCAGAAATGACATCTGTCCCATGATCAGCGGTTAGGAAATAATTAACAAAAATTGAATTAAAATATCAAAAAATAAGTTTATTTGCATAATATCCATTGAAGTGTGTAAAGGTGTTTATTTATTTTTAGACTGATGTGCAAACTTTGAAACAGTGGCGTAGCGTGCCTTGAGGGCCCCGTATCATACTTTCCCAAAATTTGAAGAGCAGAAAAAGAAGGTACCCACTTTCCAAATACATTGTTTTTCTTATATAAGCATTGCTTTGCATTTGGGTGCCCCTATACACATGGGGGCCCGTATTATTGATACGGCTGATACGGCGGTTGCCACGCCCCTGCTTTGAAATAAAAAAATAAAAATGATTTTTTTCAAATAAATTAGAAATTTAATTTTTGCTTTAAAATAATAAGTTTGCTAACTATAAAGTGACAAGACTATTTAATTTATTAAAATTTTTGTATTTTTTTTACATTTAAAACAGGAAAATTAATAAATAAAATAAGAACCCTGTTTTTCTAGGAGCTGTATTTCGTTCTATAAGTTAAAAATCTAAACGAGCCATATTATTTCACATAATTAGTGGGATTCTTTCAGAATATGATCAGTGAATAAACTGAGGGAAGTGAAACTTCCATTACCATTCTTTTAAAATTTATGTGGCTAACTTCATTCTAAATGTTTATTAATATTTCAAATGGCATCTGTCACGTGATCAAATAATTATGATCAGTGGCGGATTCACATATTTTCGCTTGTAAGCAATGAATTTTTGCCGCCCTAATTTTTTAATTCTTTGGTTGGGGCAAACATTTTGAAGAGCAAAAAATAAAATAGCGTTTTTCGATACAAAATTTTTGAAGACCAATAAAAGGTCCTCACTTCCATTTTTCCACTCCTACAATGTTTATAAATTGAAATAAATAATTTATGAAGTAAATCTGCCGCCTCCTAAAATTTGTCGCCTTAGGCTCCAGCCTACTATGCCTGCTGGTAAGTTCAACACTGATCATGATCAGTTGGAAGTAAGAAAACTGATGAAATTAAATGAAAATGTTTTATTAGCAACAAGTGCTATAAATAAATAATAAAAAAATAAATAAATAAATAACAATTCTAAACTACCTATAATACTTAACAATCAATAATTTTCTATCCTTAGTCTACGAAATTCATTTACATTTAATGCAGACCTAATATATAAAGGCGTGGCGCGCTCGTGGCTGCTCCGGTTGTATCGGCAAGCGTCGATCTCCGGAGTTAAGCAGTGAAGTGCGCGCCCATAACTTGGATGGGTGACCGGCGGCACACGGTGTTCTGCTGCTCGGGGATGCGGACCGAGCAACAACCATCCAAGTTATGGAATGAATGGTGTGTGAATGGGAAGGAGTAGGGGTCAAGGTACAATAAGCCTTCAGGCTGCAGTGCACCACCTAGGGGGCGGTCGTCGGCCTAGGTGGGATGACCAAGCAAAAAAAAAATATATATATATATATATATATATATATATATATATATATATATATATATATATATATATATATATATATATATATATATATATATATATATATATATATATATATATATATATATATATATATATATATATATATATATATATATATATATATATATATATATTAAGGCAACTTATTATACTCAACTAAACCACTATAAAAAAATGAATTTTTTGTGCCACTTTTCTTGGCTATAGGAACATACATATTTGTGGCAGTTCTGGTTAGTTATGTTGATGAATTTCATTGACAAATTTTATTTTTTAGACATATAATCAGATAACTTCCTATAAACTGTTTTGAAAATAAACAACATATTTAACATCTTTGCTTTACTGACATAAACTGTAATGTAGACATCATTTGGGAAATTATTGTATATATGCCAACTCTTAATATGATACGCATTGCTTTATTTTGTAGAATTTGCAACCTATCTTTTTTAGTCTGGTTAATAAATGACACAACACTAGGGCAGTACTTAAAATCCGGAAAATAATTGTTTTATATACATATAGTACGAGACCCTAATGACAAAGTTTGATAAATTCTTCTGAAAAACCCTATTTTTGTAACTTTTTAATTATAAAATTGGCATGACTCTTAAAATTTAAACAACTGTCAATTACTACTTTTAAATACCTACATTCATGAACATATTGCAATTCTTGATTGAATAATTTTTATTTGGCTGCATCATCATTAATTTTGTTATTTAAAATCATAACCTTGTTTTTCAAATTACAAATTACTTATTCTTTAATAACCAGTCTTCAACCTTTTTTAATTTTAAGGACATTTTGTGAATTGCACTGTCAACATTTACATCACTTACAGAAATACACGTTAAGATGAAACTGAATATTTTTCAAAAGATTACCACTGCTGTCTTGCGTTTATGTTAAAGCCTACTTATGTTGCAAATATAATTGGTATAAATCTACAACATCATTTGTAAATTATTCTGAGTTTAAATTATTGAGTGCGTGTTTCAACTTCATATAAAATATAAGAAAAGAAGTGTAAGAAAACTTTTATTGTTTATTTATTTTTAATAAAAATATCTTTTTTGACACGACTTACCTAACATTTTAATTGTAAAATATTAATACAGGTCGTTAAAAGAAATATGTTTACACACTTAAAGTGCCTGCCAAATCTCAATTTTAATTGTAAAAGTAAATACAAAAATTGTAATTATTTAAATCAGCTGGTCATTTTATAGTTAACAAACTCGGTTTAAAGCAATAGGTTGGGATTTGTCATTTATTAAAAAAATCTTTCTCAATTTTTTTTCTTCAATTTTTAAGTTAAGGTATGTGTAGATCGACCATAAATTAAACTCGAAATACCTTTTTTAACTACACTAGCCGTATCAGTTCAATTATTTTAATAATTATATTTTAATCAAACTACTATAACTTACTGTGTTAAAACGGTAAGATCCAGGACACACAATTGCAAATCACTATTTTGTTGAAGCTGAAGTTGCTTAGTTAATGTGCTCAACATATCCTTAACTAAATCGTCCAAACTGGAATGATTGCAGTGCAGGGTAAGACCTAATTCTGTAATTTGATTAAGAACGGCAATATCTTCATTCAGATTGTCAACTTCAATTTGCATTTGGCGCACATTGTCATCTTTTGATCGTATAATTTCGACGTCTTCCAATGGTACTTTCATCATTAGTTTGTACTTGTTGCCATCTAGGTTGCTCAAAGTGGTACTTACGATTACGTTTGCTTTTTTGTTTATAGTGCCGCTTCTCCTCTTAATTCCAGTTATCAATAGGAGATCAGTAAAAAGAAAGAGAGCTCTCTTTTCTTGGCCCACCTCCATGAGACATAATAACCATATCGTGCCTAATGTACTGTCTCTCGGAGAAACTAGCTCTAGGGCTCCTTCTATAACACTTTCTATTTCCCTAAGTTGTTCTATATCAAGAGCTTCTTTTTCTGTACAGTTTATTTTAAGGAGCTGCTCGTGCACTTCTTTTTCTGCTTTTACCAGAAGTTCGTAATCAGGGTGATCCTCGGCTGTGTGTTTAATCAGTCTTTGAAGTAGAAGTTCATATTTTGGAAATTTTTGTATTGGTTTAATTAAAAGAGAGTCTAAGGCTAGTTTTCTGGGGTTACTTTTTGATGCGGACTATAACAAAACAAAGTAAAATAAACAAGATTACAAGTATGGTTGTGGTATAAGTAAGATTTCAGTTAAAATCACTTAAACTTATTGTACAATCAGTAAATTAAAACAAGGTAAGTTTTTTTTTAGGTGTTACAATGCGATATTTCAAGAAAGGGTTTTTACGTTATATCATTGGACAATTTTTGCTTTATTTTCTTTAAAGGATGGAAAGCGCTTTTACGGATTCAGTCTCTTATGTTATATAAAGTTGTAACAACAATAATTTCTAAACATAACATATAAGCGTTGTGTCCAAAAGGCAACAAATGTGGTTTTAAAAAATAATATGGAATGGGTATAGGCAATAATAGTGGAATCTTCGATAATCTTTGAATAGTAATGTTTTCCTTTTTTTTGCTTAGTTTAATTCAAAGCGCAATTTCAATGATTATTGTAGTAAATTTAGTGCTTAATAATTGTTAATTTTGTTATTTATTTTAAATAATTTAGATTGTTTTTTATTTTTCACATTTAAATACTAATAATGTCTCGTTAAACGTTTAAAAAACTTTTAAAACTAAAAACTTAAATATTTTTTTTTTTATTTCTAAAAGCTAGTGTTTTCAATTAAAAACTAATGAAAATGATTTAAGTTAATTAATAGATTTAAAACATTTATAGTACTGGATAAGATAAAAAGAAAAGTCATTGTCAATAACACTAGTTTAATTATTTAAACCCCAATGACATAAAAAAACAAATAAAATTAATTATGCCCAAAACTACAATATTATTTTAATTTAAGTATATCTTGTTTTTCATCGTTAAAAAGCTTTATAAACATGTATTTAAAAAAAACCAAGAGCCAACTATGCATTCCATTTAAAAAATGCAAGTTTATGTTGTGGCATGAAAACGGACTACTACATTAAATATCTGATTACACCTTTCTATTAAGAAGATACACATTTTCCATGAACACTTTTTTTTAATTCTAAATAATAACTGAGTTAGAAAGTAAAATTAATTAAAAAAAAAAGATTTCTTTAGGATATCTAGTAAGCCATAATTTTTTTGGACGAAACAAAAAGTGATTTAAACTAAGCTTTTAAATCTACAGTTCTTTTCCCATTTAAAAAATCTCTGTGGCTGCAGCCATTTCTGAGGTATCTGTACCAAACAGCAAAAAACTCCCCCTTTATATGTGCTAGCTTGGTACCTAAAAATTATTGATTTTGGTTTCTCAGAGAGCTTCCTTGTCCACATAAATACCTTTTAGAAAACTGCGGACCGATACCCATATCTCTAAGAACACAAAATACCACAAATTAATTGTCCAGGAATGTTGATTTGGCTTTTATCATTTAATGCGGATTATTCAATAATTAGTTATGCTAACTGTAAAACTTTGTTAATTAAGAATACATTGAAATCTTACATCCCCACAATAACGTTTTTTAAAAAGAAGTTTTATAAAAACAAAAAGCGTATTAAAGCAATTTGCTAGTCTATACAGCCCGTAGTGAAGCGTGATGTGGTAAGTATAAAACTTATATCCATACAAAATAGCTATAACCGATTTTTTAATCATTTTAGCATGTAAGGAAAGCTGCTTGGTACTTGTATGAGGATCAATAGCTACCGCCGCTAAAACAGCAACTGCCTTAATTTCATTTGTTGGGATTTTTTGAACTCGTGTTTAAGACTTCCAGAAATACGACCTTTACTTTCTAGTCTTTTAAATGCCATAATACAGGTTATCAGTAGCGTTACCGTCAAACTTAAAAGGGTTATTCTACAATAAAAATAAGATAAAAACCTTATAGGAGCATATGTCCTAAACGCCTTAGTTTTTGAAATACGAGGTGTTAGAAATAAAAGAAATATATTGTTTTTTTTTATAATAACTTTTATACCAATTTAGATATTTAAAAAAAAAAACAAGTCGTCTCTTATGCATTACAAGACATTTTTTGACATACAGGAAAAAAATAAACTTTTACCAGTGTCGCCGATAAGGGCTTAGGGTAGATATTTAAAAAAATGGTACGCCACAGAATTTTTCTAAAATAAGAATATTATTTAAATTTTCCATTAGTTTAGAACAAATTTGACTTCTTATTTTTTTTTTTGAAACCACTTTTGCCATGGTCCTTTTGTATCGCTTAAATCCATCAAATTCTATAGGAAAAAATCTTTGTTATTTATTCTAGGGACTTGACCATGCCGAGAAATGGATTCTATTTATTTACACGAAAACCGTACATCTTATAAAAAAAAGTCAAGTGATCAAATTTGTTTTAAACTAAAAGGGAATTTTAGATAATAATATTTTTATTTTAGATAAATACAGTGGAGTATTATATATATATATATATGTAGTAATAATACATATATATATGCATATATATATATATATATATATATATATATATATATATATATAATATATATATATATATATATATATATATATATATATATATATATATATATATATATATATATATATATATATATCAATACAAGGTGTCTGAAAAAAAATGTTATTGTCAAGTTCATTTTTTTAAATGAAACACCTTGCCTATTTTAACAAATGTTGACTTGAGCCTTTGGGATCCACTCACAAAGGTAAGGCGGGGAAAAAAATTCAAAGTAATAAAAAATATTATGCATTTAAAAAATATATATAAAATTCTGTCCGGTGGGCTAAATGGTGCCCAGTCCGACAATAATTAAACATTTTTAATAAAGACCTTTCATGAATTTTAATAGTCAAAAAAATGTTGCGCAAAAGAAGTTATGAGCTATTGAATGAAAAATTTGCAAAAGAATTTGCGAATGGTTTATATTGTAATTATCTACTTTTAAATATTTTTAAATAAAGCCCAGCTGATAAGTTTTAATACTAAAACAATTTTGCGCACTGAAGTTATGAGCTATTAAATATTCCACTAGGCCACCTCCTAATTTTAGTCTCCCGTTTCAGCTACATGGTTACGAAATTTTGTAATTAATTCGCGATCGGCTTTAATTTTAATTTCTTACTATTGAAAAATTTTAAATAAAACCCACTAATAAATTTTGATAGTCAAAAAATTTTGCGCATTGAGGATATGAGCTATTAAATATTCCACTGGGCCACCTCCTAATTTTAGTCGCCAGTTTCAGCTTTATGGTTACGAAATTTTACAATTAATTCGCGAACGGCTTCGATTTTAATTTCTTACCATTAAATATGCCTAAATCACAGCCCTCTGATAAATTTTGATAGTCAAAAATTTTGCGCATTGAAGTTATGAGCTATTAAATATACCACTGGGCCACCTCCTAATTTTAGTCGCCTGTTTCAGCTTCAGTGGTAACGAAATTTTGCAATTAATTTCGCGAACGGCTTCGATTTTAATTTCTTACTATTAAATATATTCTAAATAAAGCCCACTCAATAAATTTTGATAGTCAAAAAATTTTGCGCATTGAAGTTATGAGCTATTAAATATTCCACTGGGCCACCTCCTAATTTTAGTCGCCTGTTTCAGCTTCATGGTAACGAAATTTTGCAATTAATTCGCGAACGGCTTTGATTTTAATTTCTTACCATTAAATATGCTCTAAATAAAGCCCTCTGATAAATTTTGATAGTCAAAAAATTTTGCGCATTGAAGTTATGAGCTATTAAATATTCCACTGGGCCACCTCCTAATTTTAGCTCGCCTGTTTCAGCTCTATGGTAACGAAATTTTACAATTAATTCGCGAACGGCTTCGATTTTAATTTCTTACCATTAAGTATTTCTAAATAAAGCCCTCTAATAAATTTTGATAGTCAAAAATTTTTGCGCATTAAAGATATGAGCTATTAAATATTTCACCGGGCCACCTTCTAATTTTAGTCGCCAATTTCAGCTTCGTGGTGATAAAATTTTGCAATTAATTCGCGAACGGCTTCTATTTTAATTTCTTACTTATTAATAATTCTAAATAAAGCCCACTAATAAATTTTAATAGTAAAAAAATTTGAGCATTAAAGATATAACGCTATTAAATATTCCACCGGGCCACCTCCTAATTTTAGTCGCCTGTTTTAGCTCCATGGTAACGAAATTTTACAATTAATTCGCGAACGGCTTTGATTTTAATTTCTTAACATTAAATATGCCTAAATAAAGCCCCTCTGATAAATTTTGATGGTCAAAAATTTTGCAGCATTGAAGTTATAAGCTATTAAATATTCCACTGGGCCACCTCCTAATTTTAGTCGCCAGTTCCAGCTTCGTGTAGTAAGGAAAATTTGCAATGAATTTGCGAGTCATTCGATTTTAATTTCTTTATGATAAATATTTCTAAATAACACAACTTGATAAATTCAGTTTTAAGCTATTGAATAATCCACTAGACCTGATAAATATGCTTTTTTCATGAAATATTTAATTGGTTTAAGTAAATGTGTTTTTTTCCATTTCAAATGTGCTTTTTCAAATACTTTTAATATTTTAAAATTGTACTGAGGTGTTTCTAAATTCGAGGGTGACTATTCGGATTTCAAAACCATATGAGATACAAATAAGAGCAAAGTTTAATTAGGAGCTCTCTAATGTTTCGTTTTAAAACTTTAAAAATTCCTATAACTTTTGAACATGTCGGAAAAAATATTGTGTTTTGTTTTTAATTTTGTTAGGAGGTGATTTAAAACACTATTAATAAACTTAACGCACTTTCTGATAACAAATTTTGTGAGCTCTACATATTTTAAATGCGACTTTTGTCTTTGAGAAACCATCAACTTTTTTTTCATATGGAACGATCCAAAAATACCCTATATTCGATAAGCTTTTTAAGGATAATTCATTACAAAATATATAAACCAAATCACAAAATTTTTGTTTTTTTTCTAAAAGTTTAATTTAACCAACTTTGTATTTCTTACGGTTTATTTTTTGGGTTATGGTTTCTAGGTTAGGTAAATACAATATTTTATTTTTTACAGTGCAATGTATTTTAAACGTCTTTAAAATAAAACCGTAGTAAAAATCAGCCAATGGGCAAGTAATTTTAAAATACCTTGTATACTACAACGCGAATTTTATTAACGTCTTTAATATTTTTTTTTCTAATTTACTGCACTCTACGAAATAGAAAATAAAAAAATATTTGTTTCAAATTTATTCTTAAAGTTCCCCAAAAGCAATATCCATTTTGGAAAAAAATTGCATACATTTTTTGATTACTGTTTTATGCTATTTAATGAAAAATACGTTTCATTTTTCCAAAATAATATTTAAAAATGCGTAAAAGCTAAAAAATAAACAAAATTTATACAAAAGTTAGCTTCCCTCTGTTAATATAAATAAAATAACTGCCTGTTTTTCTTTGGGAAAAAATAAAATTGTTTATTTATAATTTATTCGTGATACTGTAAATTGGACCATTTAAATCCCACAATTACAGTAAAAATTTTTGTTTTGATTGCCCCTCAGAAGAAAATCTTTTAAAGGTGAATCCTTGGCATTTGTTTGTGAATTTTGTGAATTTGCAAAAACAACCGTTTTACTTAAAACCACAACCAGTTCAATTTTTTTCACTCCTCAATTTTTTAATGAAAAATTTCCGATGTCTCTATTAACAATTAAAAAAGAAATTTCAACAAAATGTGTAAATTGAGAATAAAATTATATTAAATTTAAGAAAAAAGTAACGCTGCATAAGAGCCACACTCGTTAGGTGTCTAGCGAAAACAGTACATATTAAAAAAAAACAAGATATTAAAATTGTTCCAAACTAAACGAGAATTTTAAAAATATTTTTATATTAGAAAATTGCACTGACGTAACATTTTTTTCTTAAAAAATAGTTACCTTAAGGGGTTAGGTGGGTTTAAAAATTTCAAAAAGGTTTTTTTGTTTTTTTGTCTTATTAAATGGTACAATATGTTTAAAATATTCTCCTAAAATGTTTAATCGATTCGAGTAAAATTTTAAGAGATAGACCCGACCCCCCATTAACCAAGTCAGTACAGCATTGAAAGCTTTAAACAAGTTTATCTCAAAACTTAATTTTTTAAAGGGTGGACACGATTCCTCGAAAAGTTATGAAGCGATATTGTTTAAAGCACACATCTTTAAAACAACATTATTAAGAGATTCAACTAAGGATTTTTTTAAAATTCTTTTTACAGACTTTTCAAAAATGTGTTAAAGTTAGAGAATTTTAGAATGTTAGGATAATTTAATTTAGTTTGTTAAGGTTCCCGAAAACGCCCGAATTATCCAACTTTTATGCCATCCTGTACTGGAATTTTCGCGATATTTCTTCAAAATTCTAGACCATTCTGCACTCTTCCACCACACTATAAAAGGGGCGACGGAAACTTTCGATAGTAGTAGTATAGATTCAAATTTTGAACTGTAAACTTCGAGACATTGACAAGTAAAGATTTTATCGTTGTTTTTATACGAGGTGATTCGGAACATTATTATTACAACAATTTTTTTTTGTATAAAGCAAAAATTTGACCAAAAATTTATTTTTTTTTTGTTCAAAGTCTGTCAAAAACTTAAATTTTATTTTAATTTTCTTCCTACCTCCAATCCCCAAATTTTTTTATTTACAAACGAAATATTTTTGGTTTTTTATTTTGGATGAACCCGTAATAAGTTATGCTGTCCACGGCAAGAGCTTTTTTTGGTGACATCAAGGGAGATTAGATACCAATGGCTAAGTTTTCAAAATTTTTAAATAAAAATTTCACAAAATAGTGTCTATATGTCTTCTTGATATGTTGAGTTTTTATTAAAATATATGATTGTATTGTATATTAACAAAAATAGTAAACACGCCCCTTTTAAACCTCTGAAACCCACCCCACCCTTTATGGACGACACTGGTAATTGTTTTTCTTGTATGCCAAGTAATGGCTTCTGATTCTTAGAGGACGTCTCCCAAGTAGTTTAAAAACTAAAAGGTTTAAAATTTGGAAGTAAAAACACTTTTGTGCTATCCAGTCTGTCGGTTTTAAATATTATAGGTTTTTCAGAAATTCGAGAATATCCTACAAATTTCTCAATTAGTCCTAAATTGAGTCTAATATTTTGCCTTGTTTATAACTATGTAATTGGGTATACAAGGATGTTTAAGAAATAATTATTTTATCTTTCGCAGACCGAAAACGCTGGTGTTTCGCGATTGCGGCGTTGATAATGTTGTTAGGCCTACTATGCACGGTCAGAGCAATTGAGCAGTTTTATTTTTTCCAAGTTTGTTTTCTACATTAGTTAATAATAATTTGACCGCCCATGTGCGGTGCACGTTTTTACCCCCCGCAAGGATCGGTCTCTGGCACTAAAAACACACATGTATTGCTATACGTCAATTATGGCTGGTTTAAGTAACTAAATATGTAGGAATCTAAAATAAACTAAATAGTTTTTTTAGTTAACTTACCTATTAGTAGTTCTTACAATGTTAGTAGGGTTTTACTTACCAGTTATTATATTATGTGTCACTCTGACAGTGACAGAAGTATTTAAAAATAATTAGAACCAAAATATTGTTTTCTTCCTCACTTTTAATTGTTAATGAGTATATCAGCATGCTGCTGATATCTCAAAAACCAGCAGTAATTGACGTATAGTGTGTTATATATTTTTGATGTAGAATTTAATACAGAGTCAAAATTTGATAAAATATACAGGGTGTTCCATTTAAAAAAATCTTCTTGTCAATGAAAATTATGTTTTTGAGACACGTTCCATATTAACAGGTATTATCAATAAAAAAGTATATTCAAATAAACGCTTCTTATTTTTATATCTTGTACAGGAGCAAAGTTATTTCGTGTATAAATAGAGTTGGGTCAACCTGTATATATATTTATTATTTTTTTAATATTTGAAATGGTATATAAGTTATTTTAAGAAAACAATATTTTTTTTGCATATTTTTCATTGTAGAATCACCCCTTAAAGTTTGTCGGTTAAGCTACTGGACACCCTGTAAAAGTAATCGGAATATTTAAAATCCTTTTTGCCCACACTAGCGTAGCCCGCTCTAAAATTTGTTCAGCACTTTCTCAAAATTAACAAAAACACATGCCAACTTCTACGTTAAAATTTCCTATAATTTATTTAATATGCAGGGTGTTACAAAATGTTGTTAAGAGAATTAAGGGGAAGATTCTATTATTAAAAATATGAAAATACACATGGGTCCGCAAATTCCTCGTTTACAAGATACAGGGTGTTAAACTTGTATTTTTTTCAATATTTTATATCCTTTACCTATTTTTTTTTTAACTTGTCACTAACTTATTTACTTTTAATAAGTCCAGTAGCGTCACGAGCGGTAACAAGAAATATTTCTAACCAAAAACGGTACACGACTGACTGTAAATGTTTGTAAAATTTTTGTGCTTTCTTTGGATCAAGTAAAAATGCAGCTTTTATGTATTCTATTTTTTTTGTATCTTGTTTAGTTTAAGGAAAAAAAATAAAGTCCACCTAATGGCATATTTTTAAACCATAAAAAAGGATTTCTTTTTCTTCTAAAAACAGGATTTATATTTTTATGTAACAACAAGTCTAACAAGCTTTACAAAAAAAAATGTTTTTAAAGTGTTTAAGTTTTTAAAAGGTTTAACACCCTGTATCTTGAGAACGAAAAATTTGCAGACCCATGTTTATATGAATTTGTTTTTAATGTAAAATCTACCCTTAAATTTTCTTAACAATATTTTGTCATACCCTAGTAACACTTAAAAGAACATCCCTGTATGAGTATAATTGAATGTGCTAATAAAATTTGGGTTTTAGCCAAAGAGCTGATAACTGACAACAAGCTTGTTGAGATTTCTTACCCATATAAGTTTTAACTAGCTACCCAAACTAGGCTTAAGTAAACCGTTGTATATGATCTGTTTAGCCGCGTACAGACGTGTGTAATACATGAAACATAACATGCAATGCAACAAAGGGTCTTAATTTCTTTGCTGCAACCCTATCTGCAAATAGGCTTTCCAGCATTAAAAAAATGGGAGACCAATAGGGTTGTAGTGCAAGATATTTTTTCTATATCTTGGTAGAAAAAAACGGAAAACCCAAAGATGTCGTCGTTGGATAAAACTTAACTTTTGTTAAAAAAAAAAACTGTTTTATAAAACTGATTTCTCTCTATAACATATAATTAATTAAAGTATTTTTCTTTCGTCTATACATTTTAACTTCCTTTTTCATTGTTTCTTGCAACAACACTCAAACCCGTCCAAACGGATACTGCGAACTTGGATCGAACGCCTTTTTCTTCGCGCAAAAACCGACACCAACAAGTTGCGTACAAACGTGTGTTATGCAACCTAACTTGCAACGTAACATGCAATTCAACAATGGGTCTTTATGTCGTTGCTGCAACCTCCTCTGCGAATAGGCGGATATTTACAACGAACTTAGAGACCAAACGAGGTTGTAGTGCAAGATCCTTTTTTTTTATTTTAAAATATTGATTGATTGGTAAAAGAAACCCGGAAAACCAAAAGATGTCGGGGCAGGTAGAAAACTCACCTATTTAATTGATTAAAGTATTTTTTTCCGTTTCCACATTTTAACTTCGTTTTCCATTGTTTTTTGCAACAACACTGAAACACGTCCAAACGGATACTGCGACCTGCATGAATCACGACAAACGTTACATCTCGCATTACGCGAATTTTTTGCGTTGCATGTTGTTCAGGTTGCATTACAACCCGTCTGTACGCGGCTGTATGGATCGCGAGAAACGTTTCAGCGCACAATACGCGCAACCGTCCAAACGTGCGAATCTTGTTGCGTTGCATGTTGCATTGCAGATTGCATTTATACCCGTCTGTTCGCGTCTTTCAAGTATCTGTGGACAGCTTTATACTAGGTACAAGGACAATGATTAAAATGTGCACAACATAAAATAACTTACCTCTAGGAATCTTGCAAACTGCGTGCCGTGTGGTTTGAGAATTTTTAATGATGTCCCTTGAACGTTTCCAATTGTTGACATAATTAACGTAATTCTCGATTACTTCCGGGGCTGTAAGCTGTTAATTTAAATATAAAATAATATGTTTATTTTTTTCATTTAGACTTTATAGGATTGTAGTCTCATTGCAAAGGTTACTAAATTAAAAATTCCTGAATAGAAAATTAACTAATTACCTAAACAAAAAAATTTTGATCTTTATGTTTTAAACTGCTGTATAATTATGTGACTAAATTTAATAATGAAAGAAAATCCAACCTACACCCAGAGTACACCGTTTTTGTGTTAGCTAATACAGTATGTTTTCGGATGTTCTTACCAAATAGGAAACTTTAATTAAGTATTAACTTTACAAAAAAACCTCTTTAAAAAAGTCCTGCCTGATGAGAATATACACTTTTACAAAAATAACTATATGTTAAAGGTACAGGGTGGCTTAAAAAAGATTCCAAATTATTATACACGGTATTTCTTAACTACGGTACAAGACTTTAAAGAGAGAGATTTCTTGGGTCATTTTATGAAAAAAGTTCCTACAAACCTATGTCTGAAGTTGATTCATTTGTGAGATACAGAGAGTGGCGGATTTACATATTTGCCGTCCGTAGGCTATTCATTTTTGCCGCCCCTAATTCTTGATACCTTACTCCACAATCTCATCTGATAAGAAGCAAAAATAAAGGTCTTCACCTTAAAAACACTACTTTAATTGTAATAAATCATGTCGTAATTTTTTTTTATTTCTAAATTGAAATAAACAATTTATAAAGTAAATCTGCCGCCCTAAAATTTCCGCCCTTCTACTCAGCCTGCTGGTAAATCCAGCACTGGATACAGGGCGTTAAAGTTTTTAAAAAGTCAGTATTTTATAAATATCTTAAATACGCTCAAACCGGTTTGGTTTAAATGTGGTACGTTTGTTTGATGTAATAGAGCGCTTGTAAAACTCTAACTAGATTGATTTTATTGGGTCCAGTGGCTTCTCAGTGGGCATCAGGGCCAATATCATTAAAAGAAAAATGTACGCCACTGGATTTTTATTTACTTTTTATATTTTTATCCTATAAAGCAATTAAAAAT
The DNA here is from genome assembly GCA_014170235.1 of Listronotus bonariensis. NCBI lineage: Eukaryota > Metazoa > Arthropoda > Insecta > Coleoptera > Curculionidae > Listronotus > Listronotus bonariensis. Next base: position 11,171 of record JACEGR010004013.1, on the reverse strand, counting down.
ACAACTTTTTATAGTCGTATATTTTTTTTCGTATTTGGCTTTGTATTTAAGATATTTAGAAAATCCGACTTAAAAAAAAAATTAATGTCCTGTATCTCAGAAACGAAGCAACTCCTGGCATATAATTATAGGGACCTTTTTTTATAAAATGCGTAAAATATCACCCCTTAAAGTTTTGTACAGTAGTTCGGAAATACCCTGTATTTTAATTTGAAAACAAGCCTTTTTTATGTCCGCATCCAACATACAAATATTTTTGTGAAAGTCTATTTTCTTATTAAGCAGGACTTTTAAGTAAATAATTAAAAAGTTTCCCATTTGGTAAGAACTTCCGAAGACACGCTGAATACAGGTTGTTTCCTAACTACGATACAAAAACTTTGGGGATGATTTCTTATGTCATTTGCTAAATGGCCTTGGTTGCTGGCGCACCAATCACTTAAATATATATCTATATCTTATGTCATTTTATGATCAAAAGTTCCCATAAACATATGTCCGTAGTTGCTTTATCCCTGAAATACAGAGCGTTAAAGTTTTTTAAAAAAGTTTTTATTTTATAAATATCTTAAAAATCTTTTAAGCGATTTGGTTAAAATTTAATTCACTTTATCTAATGTAATAAGAAAATTGTAAAGCTCCACCTAGATTAAAAATACTATAGGCATTTTAGTGGGCATAAAAGCCAATATAAGTAAGAAAAAAAGTACGCCACTGGCTTTTTATGGACTTTATATTATTTTTCGTTTCGTTTATTTTTAGTTCCTATTTTTCGAAAAACAAAATTGATGCCATTTTAAATCATTTTAAAAGGTATTCATAAACAACACAGAATAAAATCCAAAACTAAAAATCAACAATTTCGATCTTAATAAAAAAGCAAAATGACGATTTGCAATATAATACAGGACTGGTCATTTATTGAAAGGCAGATAATTGTATATTTTAAATTTTTTATTTTTACATAATGTTTTCTTAGGGTGCTTTTTAGAATAAATTAACGTAGCTTTATTTTTTTTTCTCAAGAACAAAGCTAGATACGAAGAAAATAAAAAAAAATCAAAAGGTTGCAATTTCAATCGCCTAATTTTGCTAATAAAATATAAAAACCTTAGATAAAGTCAATGGCGTCTTTTTTTTCTCAATGTTTGCTGTGGTGCGCATTGAGACCCCACTGGAACCAATAATATTAATCTAGATGAAGTTTACATGTGTCTTATTACATTAAATATCGGAAATAAAGTCCGGATAAATGTTTATAGGAACTTTTATTTACTAAATGACATAAGAAATTACCCACTTAAGTTTTAAACGGTAGTTAGAAAAACACCCTGTATATTGCCAGAAAAAAACTTATAAAAGTTATTGCATAGTCTTAAACTAGATTAGCAGTAGATAGTTTTATTAGAAGCCTAAGTAGAAGGTAATATAGGGTAAGTAAAAAAAAAAGGAACCGCATGAGAGTAGCCTATACCCCATAATCCCAACCAAAAACAAACACCCTTTACAGAGTGTCCCATTTTGGTTGCCACTGCGGGGTACCTCAGTTATTATTATAGATAGAAGCTTGCGGTTTTTGGAAACTCAAGTTGCTTATTTGTGAAACAAAAATGCAATAAACAAAGCGGTCATAGCCATCTTAGTTTTCGAGCTACAGGGCAATTTTAAACATTTTGCAATCCAGATATTAGAACAATATTCCAAAGCTGCCGTGGCTATAGATACAATTTGTTTATGCCAGTTAAGGTTATTCTCAAATGTCCCACATGATTGAAAGTGCCTTTGCTCTCCAAAACTTAACCACCCGTAAGTAAAGGATGAGTATGTGATGACTCTTTTCGCGACAAGGAACATGATTGTGTCTTGGATACATTAAAATGGACGAGATTTTGGCGCCCAATCCAATATTAAATTAGGGTCCTGTGAAAGAGGTATCTGCATTTGCTTTCCAAATCAGGTATAGAGATTGGTTTAGGAACCTAAAAACTAAAGTAAAAGTACTATCGTCGTTGTACCTTACAACAAGAGTAAAAACTGATATTAGTAGATATTTTTATGTAGAATTCAGTGGTTTAGTTAGATTTTATTTTAAGTTATATTTTTTGAGATATGTACCACACATATGATTTTTCTTATGGAACACCCTGTATATTTTTTATTTGGTAATTTAAATTTTATAATTAATTTTGGTTACACTTTCATACACGGTATTCTACTATTTTGTCTAAAATCAAATGTTTTATTAAAAAGCATGCATACATACTGAAGTTAAAATATAAACGCAACGGGTGTAATTTATAATATTCAGTTTTATTATTATCATTATTAATTAGTGAACAAACTTAAGGAACCGATGGGTGAATAGGGATGCTGGGCGGGATAAAAAGTAAATCTCAAATTTTGCTGTAAAATGTAAATAAAGATGAACTTGGGACTTATTTAGTTATAGTCTATATGATGCCACTTTTTAGTGTTTAAAATTTAAAAATAATTATATATATATATATATATATATATATATATATATATATATATATATATATATATATATATATATATATATATATATATATATATATATAAATAGGTATTACATATTTTTTAAAAGCTCTTATTCTTTTTAATTTAATGAATTTAGAAATATACCTGCTGTTCCATAAAAAAAATCATATATTTTGTTCTCGAAAAAATATAAAATTAAAAACTGACTACACTACTGGATTTTACGTAATAATACTACTATCAATATCAGTTTTTACTTTTGTTGTAAATTACCTGACAACTGAAATACGAGGGTGGTCACAAATGGAAAAAAAAGAATTTCGCCGGGTGTGTCAAAAACTAAGAGGGTCATGAAAAATTTCCTAATGCCCTCTTAAGTTTCATAGAACGGTAGCAACAGTTTCCGAAAACCGCAAGTCTCTATCTCTAACAATAACCAAGATACTCCTGTAATTGCAATCAAAACCGAACACATTGTACATACCGTGCGGTTTTTAACGGTCCTCTCCCCGTTAAGTTTTGAATACAACAAGCCATCGAGATCGGGTAAATTTAGATGAAAGGGTATTATTTAAATTATGTTTTGGCATAAAAAGAAATTTCGGTTACTTGGCCTAGTGCCCAGATAGCACTAGCAACGTTTTTTAATCAAAAGGCCTTGTTAATTAAAAATTACCGAATTACCTGATTTGGATGGCCATAGTTTCGAAAGTAATAAAGTTAAATGTACTAAATGTGGTATTCTCTTAAAGGTTTTTTAAAGATCTTTTAATGGTGATATAATATACAGGGTGTTTTATTAAAAACATATATACTTTTTTCCCACCCTGTATAATATCACCAGTATCGCCATTAAAAAGAGCTTTAAGAAAATACCACATTAGGTACATCTAACTTTATTAGTTTTGGAAATATGGCCATCCAAATCAGGTATTTAGGTAATTTTTAAAGTGCCGCCATTTCGTATTAGGTTAAGATGTTGCTTAATATTCTATTTTAATTTATTATTAAAAGTTATAAAGTACTGGTCAGGAGCTTTAAAAAGATGTGCCACCATAAACCCCTTTACATTATTTTTTTCCCAAAATGGCGCCCAAACGCAATCTTTAAATTTTAATTTGTCAATTTCACTCTCAAATATAGTTTTTATCCCAAAGTTTTACTTTTTAAAATTGATCCGTTAAAAAATAAAAGCCCCACTCCCCTTACTAAAGAAACATTTCTGTAAATCAAACGGCTCTAAGTCTGCAACGGCTGGGCCAATTTTTAAAAAATAAGGCAGTGTTAAGCAGTAAATCAAACGCCTTAAAAATAACTTGATCCCCATTCTATTAAAAACACTTGATAGTGTTTCTTTCGCACTAGGCCACTTAACCCCAAAAATATGTATGCCAAAAGGTAACTTTAGCTAAGTAGTAAGTAGCTGTAGCCAGTGTTGAATTTACCCGCAGGCTAAGTAGGCTGGAGCCTGGGACGGCAAATTTTTGGGGGCGGCAGATTTACTCCATAAATTGTAAGAGTAGAGAAACGGAAGTAGGGACCTTTTTTTGGTCTTCAAAAAATTTTTCCCAACCAAAAAATTTAAAACTTAGAAGAGGCAAAAATTAATCGCCTACGGGCGGCATATATGTAAATCCGCCACTGGCTGTAGCTTACTAAACTGTACCCGATCTTGATATTAGGTCGCGTTCAAAACATAAAGACGGGGGCTGGGGGGTTAAATCCTTACTGTATATGTATGTATATATGTATTGTTTATTATTCTTAGATATATATATATATATATATATATATATATATATATATATATATATATATATATATATATATATATATATATATATATATATATATATATATATATATATATATATAATAACGTTGCCAGTTGGATACGAAAATATAAATAAATATAAATTTAGCTCAATTTTACAAATAATCCTTAAGGATAATTTTTTACTGTAAATAATGTTTTCCTATATTATTTTGTTATGTTTTTAAAATGAGGGTACTATCCTCTTAGGCAGTTTTATTTTTATTTTTTTACTTACCCTGTATATCTTTTGGACTTTTAATAAAACCGATAATTATTGCTAATATAGTTTGGAATGATGAACTAACTTTATGAAGAGGTTTTGACAAACTACAAATAAAAAAGTTTTCCATCTGTTGCAAACTTAATAAAACAAATAAAAGGTCCAAAAAGTATCTCAAAACTAACCATTTCTAAAAAATGTCGCCAATGGTCTTTCGACTATCCCATTGCTCTAGACGCGCTTTAAGTTTTAAAAGAAAACGTTGATGGTGATTCAGCAAAAAGGAATCTGAAAGTAGAAAATTTCTTTGTTAGTATCTTTCTATAAGCACAATATATAATATGAGGGGCCTGCTTTTAAAGTGTACAATCTCCAATATTAGATTGTTATATCATATTTTATAAAAAATGAGAAAAATCCTTTACATTAAATAAAATACATTACATCTTAAGTTTAAAGATTCTGTTATAAATGTAGTCATGGCCTGAAAACATAGACAACAGACATTTAGATCCGCAGTGGCTAGAAGCATTTTTGTGAATTTTACGGTCTCGCGCAGTAAAGAAATCGGTACGTTGACGAACCTGCGTATTTAAAATCCATGGCCAAATACAATAGTGGCTTACTCCCTCACCGTGTTTTCCGTACTTCGAACGGGAAACCCAGACAACGCATTGATAAATTATGCCCGATAACGCTAATAGACCATACGGCGCCCGCGCGTGATCATTCGGTGATGACTATGTTATGCGCAGGTGATAACTATTGGTAATCTATCAAGATCAGTACCTAAAAAATTATTTATTTAAAGTTAGAGCTGAAAAAAACAACTATTGGGACATTTATCTAACTGTTTTATTAAAAAGTATAAATGAAGATTGTACACCTTGGAACTAGGTCCCTCATATAATGTCTAATAAAGAAGTTTAAATATCAAAGAAAAACATTTTTTTAAGGTTAAAAAGTTTTAGCTTTAAAACAACGAGTAATTTACCTGACAAAATATTTCTTCTAGTAGATTTTGTTCTATAAGTGAGTTTTCAGTCTTCTTAAGGGGTTCCCAATAATTCTGAAAGAAAAATGAATAATTAGTTTAATCGAAAGCTATACGGTTCGGTTCCTAAATTTGGTACTTTTAAAACTTTATGTAAAATTCTTAATAATAATGATATGGTATCAATAACGTCTCTAAAACAACCCAAAAATAGGGGAGATATTCGGACGTTTTCGACGATGACCAATTATGCTGTTTTTGGATTCTCGTCAGAAATTAATCCACATTGCATACGTCGAGGTAATTTTTATTTAGAAAATACTAAACTATAAACAATGAACTGTTTCTAAAAGTAACGGAGTAGTGAGTAATACTTTAAAGTGGGTATTTCTGAACATATTTTCTGTTAGTGTCGTTAAAATTCGGAATAAGTATATTATCATCAAGTATCATTCGCTTCAGGGCAACATCACGTGGTCACGTTTGTTTAAACAAAAAAGGACTATAATAATGTAAAGTATGCTTGGGTTCTAATTAGGTTTTGCAAAGATGCACATGCACATAATGTGTATTATTAATTTAATGATAGTTAAATAAGAAAATCAATGTCTGGCTGGGTTAACACAGTTGCAAAACTGTTTTATAGGCCTTAAAACCCTTTGATTTTTTTTATGCAATATCTTTTCATTTCGAAAAAAGTCCTAATCTTGCTTAATAAAATTACTTTAGCTTATTGACATCAATGGTTGAAGATATAAAGTTTTGAATTTTAGATTACAATGGTTGAATTAAAAAAATTATATACAGTGTGTTTCAAAACAACTGCGAAAAATTTCGGGAAGTGATTGCTTGTTCAAAATAAAGGGTAGTTTGCATTATACAACATTGGGTCAAAACTTAACCGTTGGGGAGATATGACGAAAAAATTTAACAAAAAAATGTCTTTTTTTGTTTTAAGACAAAATGAGCATTATATTTAAACTACTAAGTAATGTCTAATTAAGACATATTACAAATGCCTTAATAGGTGACAGCAAATAAATAGATTTTTTTTATAAAATAAATTTCCCCGTTCCTGTATGATTTACATTTTTTTTAAATTGTAATTGGTAACGTTAACGAAAAAAATACAGAAGGTGTAAAAGTTTTTAAATAAACCAGTTTATCCAAATTTATATTTTTTGAGGTCATTGCGTAAGTGCCTCGGTAAATTTGGTTAACGATGGAGGTAGTATATTCCCACCACTACCATTAATTCAAAAAAATTAAAAAATATTCAGAAAGTGTACTTTTATACCAGAATTTTTTCGTGAAATTTCATTATTTTATAATTAATCTAAAATTATTCTGTTACTATTATTTTTGTTTTTGGAATGAAAAATAAAAACAGTATTTTTGTACCGCGATAACTCCCTAATGGTTGACTTTTGACCCTGTGTTTATAAAGCAAGCTACCCTTTATTTTGAACCAGGGATGGACTCTTAAAATTTTTCGCATTTTTTGTTGTAAAGTTAATAATTAGAGTTTCCCATTTGGGAAGAATTTTCGAAGACACGCTGTATACTTATCAACAAGTGTTTTTTAATATCTAGAATCAGAATTTAAGCATAAGAACAGAAACCCAAAAAAAAGTGTTTTTTTGTTGACCGGTGTAATTAGCAAAATAAACTGATGAAAAACCCAATATTAAATAAATGTATTTATCAGGATTTTAAATAAAGAAAAATGCAGCAAAAATCAAAAATTTCTTTGACGACCAAAAGAAATTGGCTGTAAACTAGTGTAATAAAAACAACATGAATTGTGTACCATGATGTTTTAATTAAATATATGCCAAATTATGAAATCAATTATTTAAATCAACTTAAGGCCTCAGACATGATATTAAACGTGAGCGTCAAGGGCTGATTTAAAGAAACAAGTTCTTTTAACGATCGGGCACGATACCCAGCGTCAGCGTTGAGCGGCTGATTTAAAACAATAAGTTCTTTTATTCTCGCATAAAGATCAAAGACAGCGCTCTCAGATTTCCCGCTCAACGCTGGCCGCTGACGCTTAGTATCGTGTCAAAGGCCTTATTCTCGCATAAAGATCACAGACAGCGCTCTCACATTTCCCGCTCAACGCTGGCGGCTGACGCTGACGCTCAGTATCGTGGCCAAGGACTAATGCGACTAAAAACACATCTACAAATGAGTTATGGATCAATGCCAAATGAATTGTATAAAAAAGTTCTTAAATTTAGAAAATTTGAGTTCAAATGTGTTTTAGTTATTATAATGCTCGAAAGTAATTTGCCGATACACCGATATTTATATGGGTATCGGCCGATCACTACTTTGAACAATAGCAAAGTACTGCACGCTTTGCTCTACATTAACAGAAAATATGAAAATCTTTTTTATTCCATGCTTTAAAAAACCTCATAGCGAATTTTGTAAAAATAATAATAATAACATATTTAAAAATTACCTAAAATTAAATAAAAATTTTGACACCCTGTATCTCGCAAACGCTTAACATTTAGACTGAATAAAATTGTTAGATCAAGTTGTATTTTGTCTCAAGAAGTCTATGGTATCATTTTGTACAGAGCTTTAAAGCATACGAGTATACGAGGTTTTTTGTTAGAAAGAAAACTGCGTTGAAAAAGGTCAAAATAAGAAATGTGCATTTTTATAGAATGCATCTCTATTAATAGTAAAACTCCGGCCACCTAAGCAGATTTATATATTGTAAAAGTGTCAGTACATACAGTGTGTCCCAAATTGGGCCTACATGTATTGGTAACTTGGGAACCATTAGAGCATTAAAGGCAGTGTTGATTAAATTAGGAACGTTTTAGACAATTTAAGTGCAAAAATTAAGTCTGCTTTCAGATTTTATTTATCTTTTATGGTTTTTGAGATAAATAAGAAAACCCAAATGGTGCATTTTCAACTTTTGCCTGTAGCATGCAAACTACCAATTTTCCGATTTTAAGATTACTGCATTATCGAGAACACTTTTTTAAGAAGAATTTAATTTAAGTAAAAATATTTTTTCTAACTTTATTTGCTTTTGAGATATTTACCTAAACTTTGGATTTTCATACGGACCGCCATATTGGATTTTTACATTTTTAAAAAAGCTCTTCAAAAGCTTTTTATCGATGTATCACAACTCTAGGTTTTCAGATTTGCGTAAGCTCTAAAATCGATAATATTTGTTTATTGATTAATAGTAGGGCTTAGACGGGGCCCCTTTTAATGCCACATCCTTTGTATTTCATACATATCTAATGCTAAACATGGGCATTTTGGGCATTAAATGATGATATGCCCATCCTCCTAGGGTTGGCTCATGTTAGGTAATGAGGGAATTGAAAAGGACTTTTTGTTTTTTGATCTTCAAAAATATGTGAAGAAAGATGAATTAAACAATAAAAAAGAGCAATAAAAAAAGGTGAGGACCTTTTTTGCTTTTCAAAAAAAAAAAATTTGAACCTTTTTTAAAACTTTAAAAGTTTATTTCTTGTTGCCACCAGACACTTTGCCTCGGGACCGGCCTATGGCCCTCTCCTCACAAAGTCGATATATGACCGCCCTTGCGGCCCGTTTCATAAAACATGATACGCATCCGGAGCGGCATCAACCTAACCATAGATATTTAAGATTTTTAGTGATGAACTTGTTACTCATGGATTTTTTGTGAGAGCGAAATTTAAAACTTAATACTTCCTAATATTACCTTAAACTGATAATAATTGAACACCATTGTAAAACAAAAATGTATCAGTAAACAAGAAACAGAGCAATTATTTAGGAATCTTGCGCAACTCCATATTTAGGGTACTGCGCATGCGTCATGTGCAAGGGCGTGGCCACGGCCTGTCACCTGTCAAATGTCACCTGTCAAATAGTAAATGTCACTTGTCAAATGTCACATGTCAATATTATACGTGACGTCATTTCGTACGGCCCTAGATCGATTGGTAAACCCGGCAACACCGGGTGAGGCGTGCGGGAGACGGCGCGGGGGAAGGGTAATTAATAAAACACATTGTATAAATCATAACCTAGAAATATTTTAAGATTGATTAACATAACCTCAAAATTTTACACGCACGTGGTTTATAAAACATGACGACAAAATGGTGAAGGTAAAAATACAATTAACTACTTACAACTATTTATAAATAATAGAATTTTTGTATATTTCCTAAAATTAACCCCTAAAATAAGACTTAAGGGTATTTTTAAAAATATTTTATAAAAGGGTATCATGAAAGATCGTTATCAGCCGGGGTACCGAAGGTACTTTTTCCACTATTTGCGCAAACTTAACTATAATGGTTTAGCCAGAAAATGAGTTTTAGGGTCTGCGCATGTTGCCAATGTGGCTTAAACAGTTTTAACGTATATTTCGGTTTCTAGTAGATCGATTTTAGTTGTTCTTTTTGCTAATAATTTAATTTTTATAAATCTACAAATATTAATACTAAAATTTTTAATAATTATGTTATTTGAGTGTAAATAGGGCCTTAACAGTTTTTAACGTATATCTTGGCTTCTAGTGGTTTGATTTTAGTCATTCTTTTTTAAACAATTATTTTTAATAAATATATTAACACTAATTTTTAAATAAATATGTTATTTGAGAGTAAAAAGGGCCTTAACAGTTTTAACGTATATTTCTGGTTTCTAGTAGATCGATTTTAGTTGTTCTTTTTGCTAATAATTTAATTTTTATAAATCTACAAATATTAATACTAAAATTTTTAATAATTATGTTATTTGAGTGTAAATAGGGCCTTAACAGTTTTTAACGTATATCTTGGCTTCTAGTGGTTTGATTTTAGTCATTCTTTTTTAAACAATTATTTTTAATAAATATATTAACACTAATTTTAAATAAATATGTTATTTGAGAGTAAAAAGGCCTTAACAGTTTTTTACGTATATTTCGGTTTCTAGTAGATCGATTTTAGTTGTTCTTTTTGCTAATAATTTAATTTTTATAAATCTACAAATATTAATACTAAAATTTTTAATAATTATGTTATTTGAGTGTAAATAGGGCCTTAACAGTTTTTAACGTATATCTTGGTTTCTAGTGGTTTGATTTTAGTCATTCTTTTTTTTAAACAATTATTTTTATTAAATATATTAACATGTATGTTACTTGAGAGTAAAAGGTTTCAACAGCCTTTACGTGGTATTTCGGTTTTGTATTAGTTTTTTGTTATCATTCTAATTTTTATAAATCTGCCAAACATAATACTGTACTCTTTAATAATATGTTATTTCTGAGTAAATAAGCCAACAGCTTAACGTATCTGTTATGGTTTGATTTAAAGTCTCTTTTTAAACAATTGTTTTCATTAAATATATTAACACTAATTCTTTAACAAATATGTTATTCGAGTATAAATAGCCTAACAGCTTACGTATCTATTTAGTAGACCGATTTTGGCTGTCTTTCGTTAACAATTTTAATTTTTTATAAATCTACAAATATTAATACTGTACTTTTAATACTATGTTATTTGAATGTAAACAGGACACAATATCTGTTTTTGCCTGATTTTAGTCACTTTTTTAAACAATTATTTCTTACGTCATATCAACACTAATTTTTTAAATAAATATGTTATTTG
>JACEGR010004012.1:0-94330 GCA_014170235.1 Listronotus bonariensis | reverse complement strand
CCTTATGTCGTTGCCTCATCTGTTTCTTGCCACGTACTAGAAATGCATTGGTGATTATCGGTTTTACGTCAGTAATACTTGTCCAGTAGATTACGGGTCTCTATGTTTTCTCAAATAGCCTGTGGCATGATCATAACGCTCTTATTCGTGTTTTGTGTGATAGTCCTTTCTAATTTGGTATTACTTTTATGCTCTGAAACCAATCGAAACCGTTTTTCAACTGTCAAGAGTGTCAAAACTGTCAAAAATACAAAAGACTACAATTAAAAGGAACCCTTTTGGTGTCATTACGGGCGGTTCTAGGCCCTTAAAGGGATACACCAATTAATTGTAAGGTGCTTTTAAGCCTCTGGTTAATATATATAAAGCAACAAAAAGGATGTATGTGACTAATCCAATCAGATGTGTTTACATGCGGGTATTCACGTTAGATTGTCTCTTTTCTTTACATTACCTATGTGTTATGTTATTTAGCTGATTCTGTATATAACATCAAAAATAAAAGATAGGATAAATTTAAAACTTCCATGGAAAAGTTTTGCCAATGCATAAAAAGGAGATGGTCTAAAGCAACGACCAAGAGATACTGGCTTCCTGCGGATCGCGTCTACCTATTACGAAAGAATGAGGCGTTTTTGTCATATCTATAGCTAGTAGTGTTCAACTCACAGAAACTTGATTGAAAGCATCGAGCTGGAACAACTTTTATAGGTACAACAATACTGGTATATTAGTCCAAGAGCCCGTGAGCGGCAGACCTTCGTCATTTTGTAAAAGCTGAAAGTTTGTCAGCACATGCTCCCAACATAGGTAGAAGCGATGGTAGACTATGAAGTTTGCTTCATAGTAGCTTTGGCAGGTACCAGGTACCAAAAGTTAATATATTTAAACTTAGGTTTTGTCATTTTGTAAAAGCTAAATTTTACATTATGTTACTAAGGTACCTATTAGAAGATATATCCTTAGTCGCTAGACAGTTTTGACACTTACAACTTATTAACAGACAAATATTTTGGTTATTCCGATAGTCCGATAAAGACCAATATTTTTGTTATTTGACAAAATATAACAAAAAGTGTTATATGAGATTTGTAGGGTTTCCGAATGAGAATGTCCTAAAAATATTTTGATACACATACAACATTGTAACCCTTTACTGAATACACTTCTTTTAGTCTGGTCGAGAAGTTGGTTTGCTGCGAAAAATAGTTGAAAGTCTTTTAAAAATATGGTTGATGATGATGATTTAGAAAAGAAGTATTTTGATTTTTTTCTGCAAAAAAAATAATTACTAACAAAAAACTGAGAAAAAAGAGCGTCCAGTATTTATATACAGAGTGTCCAAAAAAAAGTTATTGCTTTAAGGTTAAAAACTGTTTTTGGAACACTCTGTATATATCAAAATATTTTGAGTACATGCCTATTTAAAAACCTACAACTTTTATATAAGACTTTTTGTCATATCTTGTTAAATAACAAAAATATTGTACATAGTCGGACCATTGAGTCACTTCACAATGTTTGTCTGCCAAGGGGTTGGAACTGTCAACCGTAAACATCCAATAATCAGTTTCCTTTGATTTTTTTAACTGCTAAATTATATTTTTAGTTCGCAGCATTTTCTTTCAGTGGATGAATAATTAAATGAAAATGTCTCCCAGGAAAAAATACTAGTATTAAAACATTTAAATGAAATTTTAATCGAAGTCCCTGTCATTATGTTTTTAAAAGCTGATTATGGGACGGCAATGCGAGAAAGGCCAATAACTGAATTTTATATAATTTATGAGTTCACTTTATACTTTGCCTAAGTTAACCTAAATTAATTAAAATTAATTATATGAACCGACAAATGGGTTTCGTAGTTAGACCCGTAATAAAAAATAAGAAAAAAAATGTATAATATTTTTTATTACACATTTTTACATTTGGCCTAAAAAACATAAAATAAAACTAAAAAACCTAATTAGTTTTTAAAAATACCTAATACTTTAAATATTTATAATACCAAATGGAGTAGAAGTTTATTCTAAATCTGTTCCTTCGTGTAGTCACAGAAAAAATCATAGTATATATAGTTATTTTGTATGTGGTGTAGTCTTAGACCTAGGCACTGATCACAACTTGTTTTCATATGATGTTTGCACATTGGCTGTTTATAGTTCACACAAAATTTATTGCCTTTTTGTGGGGACAAATAATACATCTGTTTCGACTTCCTGAACTTCCCGTAACTCGATATACATATTGCTCAAAACTGTAACGTAAGGAGGCCAATTTGACCCCACGCGCAAGAAAAGTGAAATTTTTGAATGAATAGTGTTTTTTTTGTGTTTTTCATATACCTAACGAGGTTTTAGAAAGGTACATAGAAACTTTTTTCTAATTGTAAAAAATCTCAAAGTTATTACAAAATTAAAAACGCTGGAGAGTCAATTTGACTCTCACGCCCCTACTTAAAGGTTAATTAACATCAGCCAATAATTCTCAAAATTTATTCATTTTTCCCAAAAATAATAAAATATGTACGGATTTACAAAATTACCGCACCCCCTCTTTTTTGGGTCTACTGTGGTTTTTGTAATCGTATAAATTTTAAATTACAGTTGGAGAAAACTTTAACAATCATCATTTATTTTGAAGTCACATTATCAACTAAATAAAATATTGCGTACGCCCATGCTAAAACGCACAAAAAAATCAATTGAGCCATGCGTTTGCAACACTGACAGAGTAGACCAATTAAATCCGGGGGTTCGACGACCCCACCAATCTTCACCTAAATCCGGGGTTCCGGTCAACGAACGATCGTTCTTAAAAGTTCAAACTACATACTTGTTGTTGCCTTAACAACTTATTGGCCTAGAATGGGTCATGTATGCCAAAAGTTTACCAAAAATCAATTTCGGCACGCACTGTAAGAATTTTGGTCACTGGGCGGCAGCGGCTATAGCGGTTTGTTTATTGTTATCTTATACTTTGTATATTGAATACAAGAAAAAAGTATATCTGTTTTGTATTGTTTTGGCGGATTTAAAAGCTTATTCTTATTTTCATTTAAATTTAAATTTTTGGAAAATAGGGGAAAGTGGGAGGCTTCATACAGTTTTTATATTTTGCTCTGTGGAATACCGTGTTTTAGGTATATCTCTTATAATTTATGACACACTAGTAGCTCAACTATTTTTAGATTATAGTAGAACCTTAATATTATTGAAAATCTACATGAGCGAGTTTCCATAAGACATTTACAAAAAAAGCAAAATTTATGAATGTACCCCATTAGTGGGGTTTATTTATACAACCGAAGGGGCACATTTCACATCACTATTAATTCGTTATAATTATTGTTTATTATTGTTTTATACCACACTTTATACAAAAAACACAAATACATTTTTTTAACATACAAAACAAATAGTAAAATTAAAAAAACAGTTTTTATTCAAATCTGTTATTGCCTATTTTAACGCAATAGTTTCGTGATATGAACATAAGTACCGATTAGTGAACAGAGTGTCATTAAAAGTTCTTTACGTTACATGTATGATTATCTACCAAAGACACTTATTAACATTCTTTATTTTAGTCAGTTATATTTATTAAAACTAACAATCTCAAAATGTAAAAAATATATTGCTTATACATTATTAATTATATCAAATAAAAAACTCTGGTTAATACAAAGATACCTTAACTTACAAAACCTAAAATTAATATGCCTATGTTATAAACAGATTATAACCTAAGATCTGTGGTAATATCATCACTATGTCTGATAAATTAACTGATCCTTGACATCCAAAGACACAAAGTTCATAAAGCACCCTGTATTATTTTCCGTAAAAATGAAACCATTACTTCAGTCAAACTACTTTATATAATATTTATAACTATAATCGTCTGTGTAACAAATAAAAGTAGTTAAAAAAATATTCATAATGGGCCAAGGGTACATTTATACAGTAAGAATGTGCCCCATATACTTGTGTATGAATTTGCCCCATCACATGCTAATTAATAAAAAAATATGAAATAGAAAAACCGTCTTTATCTATATTAATTTAAACAATTAATTAGTGCCTTTGTATTATTATAATTAAGATTAAATAGCAATAATTAATCCCAAAATAGTAACTGGCCATAAAATATGTCCAAAGTTACGTTATGAAATTACTTACGTGAGGCAAAAACACATTCCGTGTTGTGCACTCGATCTTACCGCACCGAAAATTCTGAAACTTCACTAGTCTGTAAACACACATAAAAACTGTGCACACCCACTTACGTAACTATTTTGCTTCGTGTCTAACTTCAGATAAGCTCAATGTATGTAGGTGCCCCTTGTATGAATCCACCCCACTTTCCCCTACAGGCTGTTACAAATTCGAGGAACACCATTAGGATCTCGGAAACGGTAAGAGATACAGGGTTAGTTAAATTGGGGCAAAGTTGCGAATTTTAATGCTTAATAATATTCCGTTTTAAAAATTTAAAAATTTGCAGCCATTCCGAAATTATCCATGAAAAACCGAAATTTTGCCAAACAGTTTTTATTTTTTTCTCGGTTTATTTGAAAAGATATTTTAAAACTAATGACACACTAACATTGCCACTTTTTCTGTTCTATAATGTGATGTAACTAAATTTACAATCCGACGTTTTGTCATTGCGCGACCATCATCAACTTTGTTTTTTTAAATGGGCAGAATATTTGCTAGAGCTAGTTGAACCGTTTGGGCCTGTATTTTCGTAACCGTATACTTGTGGCTCACAATTATAAGGACCTTTATTATAGATATGTGAATTTCCTGTCTTTTTTATTCTATATTTTTTTCGTATCTCTTACCGTTTACGATTTATAAGATTATTACTGTTTATTTATTGACTTTTTTACCAATACCCCTTTCAATAATCGTTTAAATAATAAATTAATTATAATTAAACTTTTAAATCGATAAATTTTCTACAACTTTAAAATTAAACTTTTTTCTAAAATTAATATTTTAGAAGTTATAATGCGTTTAATGTTGTACTACGAGGTTAATAAGATCGAAATATGCATAGCGTAATCCGTGAAACCATAGTAATAATCGTTTAAATAATAAATTATTTATACTGAACTTTTATATCGATAAATTTTCTACAACTTTAAATTTAAACTTTTTTCTAAAATTAATATTTTAGAAGTTATAATGCGTTTAATGTTGTACTACGAGGTTAATAGGATCGAAATATGCATAGCGTAATCCGTGAAACCATAGTAATAATCGTTTAAATAATAAATTATTTATAACTAAACTTTTATATCTATAAATTTTCTACAACTTTAAATTTAAACTTTTTTTCTAAAATTAATATTTTAGAAGTTATAATGCGTTCAATGTTGTACTACTAGGTTAATAAGATCGAAATATGCATAGCGTAATCCGTGAAACCATAGTAATAATCGTTTAAATAATAAATTAAATATAACTAAGCTTTTATATCGATAAATTTTCTACATCTTTAAATTTAAACTTTTTTTTCTAAAATTAATATTTTAGAAGTTATAATGCGTTCAATGTTGTACTACTAGGTTAATAAGATCAAAATATGCATAGCGTAATCCGAGAAACCATAGTAATAATCGTTTAAATAATAAATCAAATATAACTAAACTTTTATATTGATAAATTTTCTACAACTTTAAATTTAAACTTTTTTTTCTAAAATTAATATTTTAGAAGTTATAATGCGTTCAATATTGTACTACTAGGTTAATAAGATCGAAATATGCATAGCGTAATTCGAGAAACCATAGTAATAATCGTTTAAATAATACATTAATTATAACTAAACTTTTATATCGATAAATTTTCTACAACTTTAAATTTAAACTTTTTTTTCTATAATTAATATTTTAGAAGATATAATGCGTTTAATGTTGTACTACGAGGTTAATAAGATAGAAATATGCATAGCTTAATCCGAGAAACCATAGTAATACCTGGCGATATGTTGGATGACTTGTTCAGGCCCACCTAACGTTAACTGCTCATTCACAGGATTTTCAAAAATATTTATTTTAGGAAAAAAGTTTAAAATTAAAGTTGTAGGAATTTTATTGGTTTAAAAGTCATTAACAATTTCTTGGTTAAATAATTATTAGACGAGATATTTGTAAAAAGTCAATAAACTAGCTGTAATAATCTTTTATATCGTGAAAGGTAAGCAATACAAAAAAAATATAAAAGAAAAAATATAGGAAATTTAATTATTATTAATTAATAAAATAAGAATCCTGATCTATAAGTTCTACTTATTAAGGGAATTTCTTGGTCCAAAAATACTAGCATTAGTGTACAAATCCTTAATAGAATCT
The DNA here is from genome assembly GCA_014170235.1 of Listronotus bonariensis. Taxonomy (NCBI): domain Eukaryota; kingdom Metazoa; phylum Arthropoda; class Insecta; order Coleoptera; family Curculionidae; genus Listronotus; species Listronotus bonariensis. The sequence goes on along the minus strand of JACEGR010004012.1, from coordinate 87,966 downwards.
TTAATACGATATGGCCTAATTTTGTGGGGAGGCATATATAAAAGCAATTTACGGCCAGTGTTGATTGTACAAAACTACACACTGAAAATAATATTTAATAAAATAGACTCTATTCAACTAGTTTATTCTATAATAGGGAAATTTGTAATGTATACTCATTGTATATGCATGCTGTATCCATGTATGTACATAAAAAAGAGATATTACAAAAATTTATAAGTAAAAAGTATAAGACAAACTCAAAGTCTGGGTCTCAGTCAAATAACATATATTTAAACGTTACACGTGTTTCGCCCTCTCGAGCATCATCAGACCTTTAAAACAATAAGACATTATTTAAACATAATAAAATTTAGAACACATCACACTACATATTAAAATGACAACAATTTTAATATGTAGTGTGATGTGTTCTAAATTTTATTATGTTTAAATAATGTCTTATTGTTTTAAAGGTCTGATGATGCTCGAGAGGGCGAAACACGTGTAACGTTTAAATATATGTTATTTGACTGAGACCCAGACTTTGAGTTTGTCTTATACTTTTACTTATAATATTAAGAGGTCTCTTTGAGAAAAATGGACGACTTTTTCCAATTTACAAAAATTTGTTAATCATAGGCACCAAACAAGAAACAATGTAAATAAACATATTCCGGATTGTAAAAAAACAGTTTCTTTAAAATTTATAAACTATTTAGCGCCGAAATTCTATAACCTGCTGCCACTTAGAATAAGAGACATTTCAAATCATAAGATTTTTAGCAAACATTGTAGAAAATATATTTTTGATAATTATAATACCTTTATAAAAACTATGCTGTAAATTAAGTAAAAATGCAACAAGACTCTAAAGAAACTTGCTAGAATCAGAGAATTTTTTGATTTATTTATTTATTTAGTTAATTGTTTTAATTTAGGATTATTTTGAATATTGTTCATACAACACTAGAATTAAATATATTTAGTATAGCTAGTCTGACACATACAGGTGCAACAAGCATCTAGGTGTCATTAACTAAATTAAAAATGCATTTTTGTTAAGTTTAAAAGTTTTTATATTTGTAAAAAATTTTAGTTAATAATTTATCAATAAACAATAATAAAGGGTTCTTAATATTATGTGCACGGTTACGGAGATACGGTACCAAACGGTTTTTGCAAAATGGCGGAACTTTTGATTGACATATTTGTAAGAGTTTTGTGGTTTTAGATTTATTTCGTCCTACTGCACCTATTTCTAAAAAATAATAAAAGAAAACTAATCTATTTCCTTTACTATTAACCTATTAATCTTTTTTTTATAGTTTGGAAGCACATTTATTTTTACCATATGAATGTTTTTTTCGCAAAATTTGGGAAATATTACTGGCAACACTGCACCTTATTTCTTGTTTATTACTTTGCATGTTAAAGAGGCACTCTTCTTATGCAAATAGACCTAAAGTGTCTTGTTAAACGGTTTTTTGTTTTGGTAATAATCCGTATTTGTACAGCTTAAAGATCTGCATATTTGGTTATGCATTGCGGTCAGATCCTTTCAGCTGTTTATTACTAGCATTAAAAATATTTATTCGCAAAACTGTTAAGAGTTTTCGAATACTTACCTTTAACCCTGTATTATCTTTAAATTGGTAATAAAATAAATAATGAAATAGTATATTGTGCAACAACTTTTGAAAAAGACTCTTTGCATCCAAGTATGACGTTTGCGCACGAGCCGTAGGCGAGTGCTACAAGTCATACGAATGTGCAAGTAGTCAGTTTCAAACTTGTTGCACACGATACTATTTCTTCGACAACAGAAAATAAGGATTAATATGTGATTTCTATTATTTTTATTCTTTTAACTTTTGACAGGACTGTGCGAGAATGTTTCATACGCCGTGAGAAAAAATGTTTTCACACGCTTATGTCAAAACTAAATGACTGAAAATAAAATATTTTTGATTGGTTGACACTAACGAGGTTGACATCATACATTATGTGAAATTAGTCATTTTCAGATCCTGTTTGACATACGTTTTTAGACACTTTTCATAGAAGTCGTAGAAAAAAAATTTGTTAAACGGTTTTATTATACTGAAATCTAAAGAATAATTCGGTCCTAACTACCAGATTGCACCAATCTTCTCATTAATCTGGGATATTGATCAGACAAATAAAAACAAACGTTGGGCGTAGCGTATACAGAGTAAATATTATGATAAAAAGGTCAAGTGCCCATCGATTCTATTATAATTATTCTCTTAGGGAAAATTTTATCCTCTACAAAAAATATTTCTTAACATTTTTCAATAAATTTATTCTTTTCAAATTTGGTACCGTAAAATGAGGTTACATTGCACCATAGGGGAGAACATTGCACGAAAATGGAAAAAGTTTATAGGCCATTTCTTCTCCCTTGAAACAAAACATTTCTTAGTTTTTGCTACCGGATTGATAGAGGGCGTATGCGTCACTCTTGCAACTGAGAAGTGAAGTACCAAAGAAAACATTAGTCTGGAATTTATCTTCGTAAAGGACTTTTCTCCTTAAAATTTGCATGAAAAACATCCAAGTATTGTAAAGTTTTCCAAGCTCAGTGAAAGGTAGGTCCATTTTATTTTTATTTAGTTATATATTGTTAACAATTTTTCACACAAAGAAAATTAAGGTCTAATAAGAGGCAATGTTTTTCTGAGAATTAGTAAGATGCGGTAAAATTAATTCCACAATGGGGTTACTTTGCACTCATGCGCCGTGGTGCAAAGTTACCCCGAAGAACAAAGTATGACAATTGTCCATGCGATGCTACCCCTTTACTTACAAGACTACAACCGTCAAAGTTAAACGATACCATTGAAGTGAATACAATTAAAGATTCTTTTGTTGAATATTCGGAAAAAAAAGCGTGGGGAATACACTGCCGTTATACCAAAACAAAAAAGAAAATGAACATTCCTGCTGGTAAAACTATTTCCCACAAAGAAGTCATTTAAACAACCAAAGATGAAGGCACCATCCGCGGAACTGTTTACCCAAAAAAAAAACAAAGAAAAACTAGAAACATTACTACTCAGTCGGATAATTCATCAGATAAATCAGTTCAGCTGCAAGACTCATCTGATGATAAACTGGATGAGATAAGAGAAATAGAAAAAGAGCAAGAATTTACGAAAAAAATGCGATTCTAGTTCTTTCGCTGCAAGGAATGTTTGTAGCTTAGACTTGTTAAAACCCGTAAGACGAGAGATTGGCGAATTCGTAATATTTTCGTATGAAGGCAACGTCTACCCTGGAGTAATAACGAATTTTTCTGAGACAGGTGCAACCATTAATGCGATGGAGAAATAACTTAAAGCTTGGAGATGGCCCACACAAGAATATTTTTACGAATGGAAGGATGTTTTTGGCTTGATTAAAAACCAAAACAAATTTCCAAACGTGAATTTCATACAATACCTCAAATAGACCGATTCTGGTATGAATAAATTGTGTTTTTTTATTATAATAAATATAAGTTTGTAATATATTTTTAATAAACAATTTATTTTTTAAAGTTGTTTTATTTTTCCAGCACATATTCGAGATTTTCATTTAAAAATAAAAATAATGAAATAATATTCTAAATTTCGTTATACTGTGGTGCAACATTGCCATCCACAGGGGCTAACATTACACCAGTACTCTTATTCCTCTTTAATTACAATAAAAATAAATATATTTTTATAAGATGCAAAGTTGGGCCATAATGGGGGATATATTGCACCAGTTTTATAATTAAAAAAATAGTACTTCACAAAAAACACATTAGTAACCGCCGAAGATATAAACATATTTTAGTAGTAACTTGGTTGGCACTATTTCAAAAAATTTGCAAAGAAACCTCATTTTACGGTAATATTATTATTATATTAATTAACAGATATATTACTAACTTTAAAGAGATTTTTTTTTAATGTTAAGAGATCATTTTTTAGAACCTAAATTTTCCCTGTTAAATTATTTGTTTATACAAGATATTGATATATATGGTAGTTTAAAAAAGAAAATTTAAGTGATAAAATAATAAAAATGTTTAGGGTGCGGAGATTTTCTATAAAAAAATGCAACAATTGTTAAAAAATCAATAATATTAATAATGCCTCTTAATGTTAATATTAAGACAAAAATTTACGTGTCTCATTTAAAATAAGAAAGTTAAGACCGTGTTTGGTAAGCCGGTAGTGAAGATTTATTTTATTATTTAACAAGATATAACAAAAAGTCTCATATAAGATTTGTAGGGTTTTTAAATGTGCATGTCCTATAAATATCTTGATGTATATAGAGTGTGCCAAAAAAGTAATGTTGTGAGGTTAGTTTAAAAAAATGTATTTTGGAACGCTCTGTAAATATCAAAATATTTTTGGGACATACCTATTTAGAAAACCTACAACTCTTATTAAAGACTTTTGTCATATCTTGTTAAGTAACAGAAATATTTAACTTCATACCATGGGTCACACAAAAATGTTTGTCTGCCAAAGGGTTGGAAGTGTCAAAACTGTCTGCCGACTGGGGAAATATCTTCTTATAGGTACCCAAGTAACATATTTTAAATTCAGTTTTTACGAAATGACGAAAGTTATGTTTTAATTAATTCACCTTTGGTACCTAGTACGTGCCAAAGCCACTATGAGGTAAACTTCATAGTCTCCCATCGTTTCTACCTATGTTAGAAACATGCGCTGACATAGCTTTTACAAAATGACGAAGGCTCACGGGCTCTTACTCTATTAGCATGTGGTTCTGCATTAGGCAAATAAAAAAAAAAACATGTTTCTGATTTCAAAATAAATTTTATGCAAGAAGCTACATATATCTATAAATATCCGATCGCCAAAAAAAAGTAATGCAAATTCCTTTGTATTCCTAGAAAAATTCAGTAAAGTCGCGGAACGTTTGTTTGTTTATGTAATCTCCACAAACAAAACATTAAGAATGTATGTCACTGCATGTGAATAAAGGTTGTTGAACTTTGCCAAGGAATAAACTCAAATGCCAAAAATATACAGCAGAACAACTTTCCAAAATTAAAATCGCGCTAATTTATGTTTATCGGTTTTCGGTTGACTCGTAAAAATAACCATCATTATTTTTTATTGGCAAAAAAATCTGCTAGGTAAGTATTGATTTTAATTTATTATTATTAAACACTTTCCATACAATTACATGTTTCCAATTTATATTTAGGTACATACTTGGCCAGTGATAAAAGTGACATCACCATAAATTAATGTAAGTTACATTTTCTTGCTAACCGTATTCGTCGGAGTGGTTCAAACCGTATTCAAAAATGATGAAACAAATATGAGAATCAAGAAAAATTAGATTTTTAAACCGTTTCCTTACAATCCAATAAGCTTTTAGGTTATTATTATGATTTTTTTTTTTGGTTAATATGTATCACTTTTATAGGAACTTTGAACAAACATTTTGTAGGTACATTACAGAAATTGTTACATGCACTATAATAATATTAAGATATTTTCAGGGCCGTATTCACTGTTTGAGGCGCCCTAGGCTAAAATTCCTTTTTCACCAAAAAATTTTTTTAAAAAGTCATTTCCTCCTTTTTGCGCCTACTTCATTCCAAAGCACCAAATTTGTCACCAAAAATCCCCACCCGACCTAAATATTTTTTAAACTCCCCTCTCTAGCACCTATTACACTCCTGTCTGGCGCCTATTTTTCATGGCGCCCTAGGCTGCTAGCCTGGTCAGCCAAATGGTTAATACGGCACTGGATATTTTCTTTGGTTAAATGCCATAATATTGGATAGTTGCCTAATATAGGAAAGTGATAAATCCCGGAAATTTGTAGTCTGATAATGAAAAAGCTTTCTGCAGTTTAATATAGTGCTAAATTAAAGCCAAGGAATAATATTTTATTGGTCATCATGAAACACGGCGGGCTGTAGAGTCACTTTTTCACACTGATATAGTGTATCTCAAAGTATATCGCTTTGGCTTTTGATGGGCAATACCCCAATAAACTTTTAATGATTTATGACCTATTGTTATTGGGCAAACCTATGAGTTCATAATGACAGGGGTGGGCCAGGTATAAATATCTCTTGACCATTTATATAAATATTTCTGCTACTATTTTAGTTGTAGTGTTGAATAACCGTTTTTACTGTGCGTTTCGAAAAAGTTATTTTACGAGAATACATATAAGTATGTCGCGTCGAAATCATTTGTCATTAGATGCAAAAATCTAAAAAATGTGTATGAAACTTTAATCAGTAGGGGACTTATTAAACAAGAAGCTTTAAAAGAAACCTGTCTACTTACAAAATCTCCAATATCGTCGATAAGGGATATTATTAATCCTGAAGAATTGAACAAAAGAAAAAAGCGTAGTGATTTTCGATCTCACCGTATAGATAATAGTGATCAAGACCTAATAAGAAGGAAAATATATTGTCTTTATGAAAGCGGAGTTGTTCCTACCTTGGAGAAACTGAAAACGAAGCTAGAAGAAGACAACACTAATATAAATATTAGCCGTGCCACCCTCCATAGAGTTGTTTGTAAAATGGGATTTAAATACCGCAAAATAGACAAAAGACAAGTAGTACTGGAATCGCACAGATTACGCACTTGGAGATTTAATTACCTTCAAGAAATTAAAAGATATAGGTTAGAAAAAACATCCATAATTTACCTTGATGAAACATGGTGCGATACACACGACACAGTATCCAAAGGATGGGTGGATTCCAGTCAAAACGAGACGAAAGCACCTTCAAATAAAGGAAAACGCATTACCATAATACACGCTGGTTCAGAAGACGGATTTGTCCCAAACTGCTTGCTGTTGTCTGCAAAGAATATTAAGGATTCTAGCTCGGATTATCACAAGGATACAAGCGCAGAACTTTTTGAAAACTGGTTTCAAAATTATCTTTTAAAAAATATTCCAAACGACAGTGTTATTGTCATGGATAACGCAAGCTACCACAGCCGTCTGCTACACAAAGCACCAGCTTCATCAAGTTCAAAAACTGAAATCCAGGAATATTTGTTAGAAAATGATATTTATTTTGAATTCAGTTACAAAAAAGCGCCACTTTTGGAAGACCTAAATTCGTATGCAATTAAAAATCAATATGTATGTGACAATTTGGCTGAACAGGCTGGTTTGGTATGTTTAACCCCATAGAACATTTGTGGAACCAAGTAAAATCAAAGATTAGAGCAGAAAATGTTACACCTACTTTAAGTCCCAATGTTATAAATTTGATAAAAAATGTAATTACTAATATACCAGTTGAGAGCTGGAAAAATTCAGTACAGCACATTATAAAAATTGAGGACTCTTACATTTCTGTACAAAACAACATAAATCGTATTGTAATTAATCTCAACGATGACTCTGATATTGAAACCGAATTAGATTTAGATATTTAGATAAAAATGTAATTACGTATAGATAATATAGTTATAAATTTATGTATAATTATTAAAACTTTGCATATATTTAATTTCTTAATGTAGTTTTAAGATTATACCTACTAACATAAACAATAAATTATAAATCTTTATATTATTAGAGCCCGTCCCTAATGTTCTGCCCTTTAATACCTATTGATCCGCTGTTTTATTGCTGTCGGCAGGTATATTGGAGTACTGCCGTCAAAAGCCAAAGCAATATACTTTGAGATACACTATACTTCGAGTTTTTACACGTGCTAAGCGGTGACGCAGTTTTAAAACATTTAGATGAATTATTAAATTTTTACTCTGTATTTTACACAGTATGTTCACTTTAATTTAGTGCATGCAAGAAAATGTAATATTAAGTTTTCTCTGTCTTATAAAGAAAACCTTATATTAACCAAAGACAATTTGCCTGATATCGAATGGTTACATGGAATATGCGATATTAAGACAAAATATTTTTTATTTAGCCTTGTTTAGAATACCACCATTTTTCTGTTTCTCCGTCTTATTAACAACTAAAGTTCAATGTTTTTGTTCTGTTTCTGGCTCAGTGGTCCATTTTATAGAGTTAACATTTTATCGAATACACTATCCGATATTAGGAATATGTTTTTGTGTCAATAACGATTGTGCTTTTCTCCGAAAATTCCATACCACTGTTTTTGACCAATCGAATGTGTAGTTTTGGTTGCATTACCATGACAACACAAGTATTTATCGGAAATTTTTTTCTCCTACCTAGGGTACCCTGAACCAAATTATAGTGAAATTTTTTGACATAATCATTGAATTTGTTTTAACGTCATGTCTGTCATTCACATACATAATTAAAGAAAATGTTATTATATTGTACCAGTTGTAGTATTTCCAGACATAACATAATATAAAATAATGTAAGGTTTTAAGACCCTAAATGACAATTTTATACTACTACAGTTAGTAAAATAATATCATAAGACTGAAGTACTAGACATAAGTGAAGAGAAAATGAAAGAAAGGTATGGGTCTAAAAAAATTAAAAATAAAGTAATGTTACCAACTGTAGGTTGGTAGTTGGTAGTGTATACAGGTTTATATAATATAAAAAGAATAAACAATGATAAGCTCTAAAATTACATATATTTGCAACTACAATTGCTAAAATGAAAAATATTGATTTTATAGTAAAATTTTAAAGCTCGTGTCAAAGTTACTAATATTAATTTAAAAGAATATTATTTAACACAACGTGGTGTAAAATTTTCTTACCGAATACCACACGTGCTTAAATTATTAAAATAAATTTAGCACTAGTAGTATTACAAGTGAAAATTTTTATTTGAATTTTTGAACATGTAAAGCGTTAATTTTTGTTTAATATATGGTTATGTCAAGCCAATAATTTGTATTGTTATAAAAACATTAAAAATATATTGAAAAATTTATATTAATATTGGGTTTAATAAAAAAATGTCCGATATTGGGGCACTTTACTTTACACAGGTAAGTCGAAAGAAGCTATAGTGAAAACGTAGCATAACTATTATCACATTGTAAATATTCATGAAACTTTGAAATAAAAATATATATATTTTTAAATTTCTGGTTTAAGTTTTATTAAACGATTAAATTAATTAACTTTTCAAAAAAGTAGCTCTGATACTTTATTCCAACCTGGTGTAAAACAATAAAATTAATCACATTTGTGCTAAGACAATTGCTGAATTACAAAATGTCTGTCCTATTGACATTTTGGCCCACTCATGGTAATTTGGCAACTACAGTTCTTGGTGCCGGTTTGCTCCTATACGGCCGTTGCCCCTACACTGACCTACACAGGCAATTAACGGTTACATAACAACAAAAAATTTGCCAAATTATTTATTATGCCCGATTGATTTCCTTGTGTAGCGGTACATATTGCCATCGGACGTTCTCCGATGACCGGGGTTATTGTCATACAAATCCATTTTGGTCGGTTTTTACTTTCGATTTTTTTAGTGTAGAATAAATTACTGTAAAGGCTAATAACCGCTACCTACAATTATAACTGGTTAAAATAAAAACAATTGAATCGTTTCTTGCAGAAATCAGCCAACTGACATTTTTGGCGAAAATGAGATTTATAGCGATTGTTAATTGTAAAGGGTTTACCAATAAGAGCGTCAAAAATTTAAAATGTCACTAAGTAATAATTACAAGTAAAATGTAGGTAATTTTTATTTTATTGAAAAAGAAATTTATATATATATATATATATATATATATATATATATATATATATATATATATATATATATATATATATATATATATATATATATATATATATATATATATATATATATATATATATATATATATATATATATATATATATAAAGCAAAAGGAAAAATTCCCTACTGTCTTGGTGTATAATACAAAATATTTTACTCCTTTAAAGACAGTTAAAGATAACGTCCTGCTTTTCTATGCTATCCACCACGGCTCTCTCCCAGACCGGTTTCGCCTGCCTTACAGGAACTCCTCAGTGAGGCTGTATCGAGTCGTGGTTAATAGCACAGAAAACCAGCGTCCTACTTCATTAGACAAGTTTCGTTGTATTTACTGAATGCGATTTCAGTAGGGCATCAACGGCAGGATTTAATACCCTAATGCTGGACAACGAAACTTGTCTAATAAGTAGACGTTGGTTTTCGTGCTATTCACCACGACTCGATACAGCCTCACTGGAGGAGTTCCTGTAAGGCGATGAAACCGGTCTGGGAGAGAGCCGTGATAGCATAGAAAGAGGACGTTTTCTTTTAACTGTCTTTAAAGGGAGTAAAATATTTTGTTTATATATATATATATATATATATATATATATATATATATATATATATATATATATATATATATATATATATATATATAGTTTTAAATAAAGCAGCCAACTTAAAAATGATGTTAAGAAATGTTTTATTACTAAAGGCATTTGATGAGTTTTTAAGGGATAGCTTATGGCTATGTTTGTTTTTTAATTCTAAGTTTGTCTTTTCTATTTTTATGATGTCGTATTGTTTTTTATTGGTTTTCTACTGTTTTTTACTATTTTATTGTGTTTTATTACTATTTTACTGTTTTTTTGGTAGTATATTGTTATTATTTATTATTACTATTGACCCTGTATAGTTTTAAGTATATATTATTTTTATGGAAGCTTGTAAATAAGATTTTGTCTTATGATGAATAAAGCGATTTTTGACTTTGACTTTGACTATATATATTTTATCTTTGAACAAACCACGAAGACTAAAAGCCTAAATACTAACGTACCCTGGGTGTCTTAAGCGAGGTAAGAGGGAGTTTGTTGACACGGGACTTAAGTACTTAAAGATTTAGGGGGGAAGTACCTATGAAAAAGCGATAGATCCCCCACAGCCCGACGATGGGCAAGAGAGGGAAGCCTTTCTGTAAGTGAAGGATCATTAATGAGACGAATAGCTCTTCTTTGAATAGAATCCAGTTTATTAAGTTTAATTTTTTTAATTAAGTTTTAAAAATTATATTGTTTAAATATTCTCCTCTACTTTGTTCAGTTGGATAGATTCTTGTGGCCCAATTTCTGATTACTTTTTCAATCATTATATAGTAAATTTGTAATGGTGCGAGAAATGTCACAAATCGTTCGTGGCGTCGTAGACCTCAGATTTAAGGTAGCCTCATAAAAAATTATCCAAGGGTGAGATATCGCATGATCTTGTCGGCAAGTTCACATTACCATTTCGTGAATAACGAATTATCCGAATTCTGATGATAAATTTAAAAATTTTATTTTAATAATTTAAGTTTTATTAATTTTTACATGTTGTAGAATCGTGTATCTCTCCAAAATAACTTGTTAGATATTACTGAATACAACTATGACAGTTTGGTGACATAGTTCTAAGCAATGTCGCTACAGTAACATTTTAAAGTTTTGACGCTCTTATTGGTAAACCCTATATTATGTAAACTCACGTTTTTATGTAAAAATCAGCTATTTCTCATGCGCCTAAGTGTGTTAAATTTTATAAGAAAAATTAAGTTTAGTGCAGAAACCTGTCAAGCAACGCGCGACGGTTCGAAATGTGTTTCTGAAGTAAATTTTATGTTCAATCTTTGGTAATTCTGTATGTTTACTTCGTCAAACACGTATTGTTGTAATAAGCATGCCAGAATAATCCCAGAAGTTTGTAAAACAGACTTTTTTTTACTGACCAGAGATACAGAGTGGTAAAGTTTTGTAAAAATATATCTTTTTACCACTGTGTACCTTAAAAGTTAAGACATTTATTACATAGGATAATTTGAACTTTTCTTTCTAAAATCACCTACGGATTTACACTCTTAGAGATAAGCATATAATTCAAAAACACCCTGTATAGCTTAAACCTAGGCAGACAAGAAATGTGTTTTTTTTTAATCCGGGTATCTCAAAAACGGCTGCATAATATCTGCATAATATGAAAATAAGTTGTCTCACCCCGTATAATCCCCACGTACTCAACAGCTGGTTACCCATGAAGGAAGCATAAGTAAAGTTAAGACCATATTTTTTTAATTCTGAAAGCGATGCCGCCAAGTACACAAAAATGATAAAGCAAATACATCCTTTTGTGAACAATGATTTATTGCACCAAAAAATATTCAACCCGATGAGTACGCCACGTGCCACAGTTTTATAGCAGGCCAGAGACGAAATAAGAGGGTGTTTTTCAAGTACGTGATACGTATTTTTGCAATGTTTTTATTTATTTATCTAAAAAATATGTAATCAGGTTCTGTCAGAGGCTATGTGCTTTCAAACAGGTTTGTTTACTTTATCATTTTTTGTGTACTTGGCGATATCGCTTTTAGAATAAAATAAACATGGCCTTAACAAGGTTATTTAGTTGCCCAAATATTATTGATACAGTGGCAATATTTTCAAAGTTATAATTAAAACATGTTTTTTTATTCTAACTTTGAAGGTTAATATCTCCCTAACGAAGCGCGATAGAACTTTTTTTATATAAAGTACTAACATTATTTTGGCTCACTCTATCAGCCCGATCATTTAAGACCTTACCGTTCCGGACACCCTGTATATTTAAGCAAAATATTATTTGGCTTTTCTCCAGAATAAAATTAAAAAGTTAATTTTATCTAACATTTTATGAAAATTAAAACTTTTATACATTATGTAGAACTATTCTGCTCTGACACAATATAATAAAAATTATTATTACTTTAAAAGAAATAAAATAATGAAATATTTAATATTAAGTTACTTACAATACAAAGGTTTCAATCTATAAACAAAGGTTCAGTAGCACTCGGTTGAAATTATTTTAATCTAATAAAATAAAATCTTAACAAGACGCCAGACGAGAACTGGGCCAATGATTGCGTCTCAAAAAGTGGTAAATAGTTTACCAAAAATGTGGTAAACAGTTTACCTAAAAACTTATTGAAAAACTTGTTAGAAAACTGAAAAAAATATAAAAATGAAATGTCCGATGGACACTTTAGAGTTTGACATTACTTTTGGAAAAAAATTAACTGGTAAAGATACACCTATTAGGTATCTTAACCAGATAAAAAGAATAGTAAAAAATGTATAGCCATATTATAAAGTATTTTATGCTTTATTTGTTTTCTGGGAGATTAAATTTAAACAAAATATTATTAGGCTTTTCTCCAGAATAAAATTAAAAAGTTAATTTTATTTAACATTTTATGAAAATTAAAACTTTTATACATTATGTAGAACTATTCTGCTCTGACACAATATAATAAAAGTTATTATTACTTTAAAAGAAATAAAATAATGAAATATTTAATAGGGTTCAATCTATAAACAAAGGTTCATTAGCACTCGGTTGAAATTATTTTAATCTAATAAAATAAAATCTTAACAAGACGCCAGACGAGCACTGGGCCAATGATTGCGTCTCAAAATGTGGTAAATAGTTTACCAAAATGTGGTAAACAGTTTACCTAAAAACTTATTGAAAAACTTGTTACATAATGTATAAAGGTTTTAACTTTCATAAAATGTTAAATAAAATTAATTTTTTTTTATTTTATTCTGAAGAAAAGCCAAATAATATTTTGTTTAAATTTAATCTCCCAGAAAACAAATAAAGCATAAAATACCCTGTATATTAAGTTGATCTAAAATTAAAACAGTTATTTTGATATTTAAATGCCTCTAAAGTTGCATTATCATGTTATTGAAATTTAATAATTATATCATAGTGATTTCTGATAGCTCTTTTTAAAAGAAGCAATTACAACGACCCAAAAACCAAAAACGGATTAACCTTATTTATTTTAATTTGTTAAAAAAGAAGGTTTGTAAGTCAATTGCTTTTTTAAAATGTCGAGATCCTTTAAAAACCATGAATTCTCCTATAAAAATATGAACTAGATTCGTATCAAAATTATTCCCATAAAAAATTGAAGCCTATTATTATAGGTAATCTTTTTCTGTAATGGGTATAATAATAACCAAATAGGAATTTTTGGTAGAAATGTGAAAGTTTTAAATGTTTTACACGCAATATTTTTGTTAACGTGTTTTTTTAAGGTTAGATCAACAAAATGGCATGCAAAAATATTTTTAAAGAATTTAAAGAAAGAGAAAATAACGGTATTAAAAATAAACAAAAATTTTATGCCTTCTAAGCAAAATACTTAAAATCTACTTTTAATAAAGTTCTTTTTACCTCTCTATATTTAAGAATTTCAGTGGTTCTTGATATCGGTTAGTTCTAGTTAGTTTTAGTTACCTCTGTTAAGTTCTGGTTGGTTACTAAACCAAACCAATGTGTTTTAACAAAAGTAATGTCAAAGTCGTATCATCAGTCATTTTTAATAAATAGTTTTTCACATTTTTGGTCAGATTATTACTAATTTTTATTTAAACAAATTTTACATTTTTGAGGCGAGTCCAGGGATCAGTTCAGGTCTGGCAGCCTCGTTAAAAACTTATTTTATGATTAGATTCCCAGCAAACACTATTTGCCGGCAATATACATTTTTCATATTGATGGTAAAGCATTGGCAATTGGTGGCAATATTATGCCATACGCATTAAAAAGTCAACCCTAAATAAACACTCAAATGCCAATAAATTTTACATGCAGCGAATTGCGGGCAAGCATACAAAAGTGGCGGCATACCAATCCTGATTAAATAAAGCATGCCTTTTTGTTGCAGGCAAATAAATATTGGATTTTTGAAGGCAAATCTTTATATTATATTATTAACATTGGTATTTAACTATCATTAGAGCAATTTTTTGTGTCTGTTTTATTTATAGTGGCAGCTAAACAACATTATTTTATGTTTTTTTACATAATTTAAAGGAAATGGCCTTTTCATAACATTTTATTATTACAGATAATGCAAATAAAAATTAAGTCAAACAAAATGTTTATTATGTATTTTTGAGAGAATAAAAATAAAATGATGGTAAAATTAGCTAAGTTAATTTCGACCGAAGGTGACAAATTCAAATTTCCCGCTTAGCCAAAATACAAGATTTGACGATTTTGATAGATAAAGAAAAATTGATTTTGTTTGATCGCTTTGTGCAATTGTTTTCTGCGTGGTTTTCTAGCTTTTTATCTTTTAATGATTAAGTTTTCCTGCCATTTTTCTATCTTTTTTCGATTATAAAATTCTAAATATCTTATTTAACTTCTGGGACATTCAACTTATAAAACTTGCTAATACTTAAATAATAATAAATGCCATTATCCTAAACGCATTTTTTCATCATAACTTATTAATGATGGATGCCACCATCCTAAACGCATTTTTTGTCATAACTTATTAATGACTGATGCCATCACATTATCAGCAACACGTGGCCCAATAACGGCCAATTGAACACTTTCGTGTCTTTTTAATACCTTTTTGCCAATGCCTTGCCATTAAAGAGTGTTGGCAATGCCAGTAAATTAAATGTACATGGCCGGCAAAAATGTTATATGGGTTATTACAAAATAATATCGACCAAAAGCCCTTGAACCTATGTTTAGGGGTTGCAACCTTATCTAAGTAAGTTTTCTTATTCTTATTTTATAATAAATAATTTATTATTAATTTATTTCTTTTAAAGTATTATTAATTTTTATTATATTACTGCAAGAGCAGAATAGTCCTTCATAATATATAAAAAGTTTTAGTTTTCCCAAAATATTTATTAAATATCTTTATTCTAAAGAGAAGCCAAATATTATTTTGTTTAAATTTTATTCCCAGTAAACAAATAAACTATAAAAATATCCAGCGGTCCTTAGGGCGGGGGTGCAAATAGGGAAAGGCTAGGGGGCTTAGCCCCGTCAAGATGTCGATTAGCCTCATGATTTAAAGAGTAAAATGGATAGCTAGTAGAAACCGGGTCCTACATATTTTCAATATAGTTGCGCACGAATTTTTAACCCCACACTGAGAGATTTGCTCTACAATCCTAGACATGCATAATTCGCATGCAACACAAGGTTTCCAATCATGATTTCTTTGTATCATGGTTTCCAGTAGTAAAAATCAAATATAGTGTTGCCAACACAGAAAGACTTTGCAGTGGTTCAATCAAAGAACATACAGGGTGTCTCTGAAAGGTGATGCGGAAAAAAAGCAACCGAACATTCCTGAGGCCAAAATTTGACGATCTTACCCAACTAAAATGGATTTTTAGAATCACTCAAAGGATATTCATCCTAACGCACTTGGCAATACTGCAGAGAGCTCGCTGTTTTTTTATTTTTGGGCCATCTGGAAAATGTGACAGCGGATGTCCGTTTTTGTACTGCGCGTTACCCATCTAGGGGTTATTTTGACTTTTGCTGTATTCATCCATTATTCTTTTTAAATCATTGATTAGCCCTACGAAAATCAAAGTGTATTTAAAATATATTAGTGTTTTTCGGCATATTTGTATATATAAGAAACTAGGGCTTAAGCCAGCCTTAAACGTAAATGCAAATGTATATTTATTATAGTCCGTGCTACAAATAAAGCGATATAATTAAATTTGGTTTTTAACCGTACCTGTATATGCCTTTTAAAACAGTCCAATTTAAAATATTCTGTTTAACCCTTAGGAACACTGTTAAATTGAACTTAAGGTCCAAAAGACATGCACGTGTTCTTCAGGTCATATCCTGACCTAGTGCCCAAGTATATACATAGAAAATTGGGGCTTAAGCCAGCGCAGCGTTAAGAGTGATTAAAATGCAAATGTTATTTATTATAGTGCTATAAATAGAGAAATAAAATCAAATTTGGTTTTCATCCGTCCCTGAATGTCTTTTAAATCTAGAGTCCTATTTAAAACATTCGGTTCAACCACCAGGAACACTGTTCAATTGAACTTAAGGTTTAAAAGATATGTACGTGTTCTTCAGGTCATATTCTGACGTAGTGCCCAAGTATTCGAACTTAATTCGCAGATAGGCCTATCTAACAATCATCTACCTTTTAAAAGTAAAAGCTCAGTCGGTGGCTGAAACTGCTACCTATCCGCCTTTAGAATAAATCCCTGTATATACATAGGAAATTGAGGCTTAAGCCGAGCGCAGCGTTAAGAATGATTAAAATAAAAATGTTATTTATTATAGTGCTATAAATAGAGAAATAAAATCAAATTTGGTTTTTATCCGTCCCTGAATGTCTTTTAAATCAAAAATCCTATTTAAAACATTCTGTTCAACCACCAGGAACACTGTTCAATTGAACTTAAGGTCTAAAAGACATGCACGTGTTCTTCAGTTCATATCCTGACCTAGTGCCCAAGTATTCGAACTTAATTCGCAGATAGGCCTATCTAACAATCATCTACCTTTAAAAGTAAAAGCGCAGTCGTGGCTAAAACTGCTATATATCCACCCTAATAACACCCTTAATAAAATCCCTGTACACAGGGTGTCCCAACTCTATTTATACACCAAATTACTTCGCCCCTGTACAAGATACAAAAATAAATCTAAAATAAAAAATGTTTATTCGGATACACTTCTTCTAGTGATAGTAGTGGCAGTGGGTTACAAGGTGTCTCAAAAACATGATTTTCACTGGCAAGTAGGTTTTTAAATGGAATACCCTATATATTTTAACAAATTTTGACTCTGCATTAAATTCCACATTAAAAATATATAACACACTCTACGTCAATTAGTGCTGGTTTCTGAGGTATCAGCAGTATGTTGCCATACTCATTAATTATTTTATAAAACTGAAGAAAGAAAATGCCATTTTGGTTTTAATTATTTTTAATTAAGTCTCTCACTGTCAAAGTGACAAATAATATAATAACAAGTAATTAATTACCTTCCATTATAAGAACTACTTCTAGGTATGTCAGCAATTTAGTTTATTTTAGACATATGTTTACTGAATTGCATTAAAAACATTACGTCAATTATTGCGGGTTTTTAAGTTAGGTTGGTAAATATGTATCTAAAATATACTAAAATAGTTGACTTACCTATTAGTAGTTCTTACAATGAAAGGTTATTAATTACATGGTATTATATTATTTGTTACTTTGACAGTGACAGTCAAGTCAAAATTTGTTAAAATATATTGGGTGTTCCATTTAAAAAAACCAACTTTACAATAAACATTATGTTTTTAAGGCACCTTGTATAATAACTAGTACTGTCAGTAAAAAGAGCGTATCCAAATAAACATTATTTATTTTAAGTTTATTTTTGTATCTTGTACAGGGGCGAAGTAATTTGGTGTATAAATAGAGTTAGGACACCCTGTATATAAGAAACTGGGGCTTAAACCAGCGGTATACGTGATTAAAATGCAAAGGTTATTTATTATAGTCTACTGTGCTATAAATAGAGAGATAGAATCAAATTTGGTTTGTATCCGTTCCTGTATGTCTTTTCAATCAAGAATTTTATTTAAAACATTCTGTTCAACCATCAGGAACACTGTTAAATTAAACCTAAGGTCTAAAAGACATGCACGTGTTCTTCAGGTCATATCCTGACCTAGTGCCCAAGTATTCGAACTAAATTCGCGGATAGGCCTATCTAACGATCATCTACCTTTGAAAGTGAAAGCTCAGCCGTGGCTGAAACTCCGTTATTTCAGCACGTGGTACTACACTTTGCGTTGTTACTATCGGAAGATGTCTTCAAAGAGCGCACCCACCGAGAGCAATGACCTTCTCGGAAGGTGTTCCACTACGTCCAAATATAAATTTACTATTATCAAATGGACGATTAACACCTCTTCCAATGGGTAATACTTTTTAAACGCTTATTTTTGATTGGCTGCCGTTAGTTGGAAACATTGTGCGCAGAAAAAAATCTGGTGTGGAAGTTACATAAAATGTATTGATTTGGCAAATACGGTTCTTTTCCATTAATATTTTATTTGATGAAATTGTTAGGTTGGAGTAACAATCATAAATATTTAACAATAATGGGTAATTTTGACATACAGGGTGTCCGGAAAATGCTTCACTTTTTTGTCGAACAAGGAGATAGATACAATCCGAAACGTCGTGTACCGATTAAAAATAAAGACAATGAAAGTCCAAGAAAGTAGTAATATTGTATTTTAATATACCTATTCAAAATGATGTTTTTTTTAAGTTAGTGACTTCAACAGATAAAAATGTGTTTTAATTAAAGTCCTTCTACTTAAAAAAGCTGAAGGGTATTCTTAGAAAAATTAATATTAATAACAATAATTTTAATAATTATATGATTAATAACTTTATTCTTGTTAACAACCACTCTAAAGGTTTTACAAATGTCACATCAAGTAAAACGCATTTAAATAACTAAAATTAATTTAAAATATGTTTAAGTACATGCAGGGTGTAATTTAATTAATGGCTAAAAATACAGGGTTTGATTCCTTTAGATTATTTTAGAAAAAAAGTTCATATAAACATATATCCTAAACCTCCTAACTTTTGAGATACAGAGTGTTAAAATTTCAAAACAAAATCTATTTTTTTAAATATCCCAACTATTCTTTACCCAATTTTGTTTTAATTTGGCAATATTATTATTGACATTAAAGGGGTAATTTATCACTAACTTAATTACATTTAATAGGTCCAGGGGCGTCTCGAGAGGAATATTTCCAACAAAAAAACGGTACGCCACTGACTGTGTAAAATTGTTGTGCTTTCTTTAGATTAGGCAAATAGAAATCACTGCTTTTATGTCTTTTAATTTTTTTGCGTATCTTGTTTAGTTCTAAGGTAAAAAAATCAATTAATTGCATATTTTTAGACTGTAAAAGAAGAATTGCGTGATCTTTTCTTTTTAAAAATGTGGTTTTATAATTTTTAATTAGCAATATGTAACAAAAATAATAAATACTTACTTTAATAAGGTTTATATCCAGTATAACAGTATTTACTAAAATAAGTGTTTTCGAAATTTTTTGTTTTTGAAAAATTTTAAACACCCTGTATCTTAAAAGTTAAGACGTTTAAGACATATGTTCATATGAACTTTTCTTCCTGAAATAAGCTAAGGAATTATATCCTGTATTTTAAGCCATCAAATAAATTACACCCTGTATAAAGTAAAAAATCCATAAGTTTTTAAAAGTCTTATAAAACTTGCCAAAATAGTAGCAAGCACCATTTGGCAGGACCTGTTTTATTTTCGCTTTAAAATTTATAAAAGGCAAACACTTTATTTCCTCGGGCAGGTGAATAACAAAATTTGGACGTGCATTTCGACTTTTCGCTACTCTAGTAAAGGGTAATTGTAGGTTTAAGGTAAGCGCACATACGTCGGCATCGGACGGACAGTACGGATCGGAAAAAAGTTTTAGTGAAATTAAATGAAGCAGTGCACCTATGTCCCGGAAAAATATAGCAACAAATTGCGTTATTTAACAAGAATTTAAGCCGATTATTACCGCAGGGTTTTAACCCAGTGATTTAATACTCCTGGTAAAAGGCGCTAACTTTAAATATTTATATACCTATGGTTTACCCATTACTCGCATGTGCGTGTGTGTCATTTAATTTTACTAAAACTATTTTTCCGATCTGTACCGTCCGTCCGATGCCGACGTATGTGCGCGTATCTTAACTGTCCCTCTCGTGTTATGAAAATAAATATTAAGGCGCTGTGAATATTCATTTAAATTTGATTTAACATGTAGAAGCGCATACAGTATTCGTATACATATAAATATGAAAGATATAAAAATTTTTTGTTCTTTAAAATACTCCTTTTTTTATCTTTGACAAACCACGAAGGCTAAAAGCCTAAATACTAACTTAACGTGGGTGTCTTAAGCGAGGTAAGAGGGAGTTTGTTGACACGGGACTTAAATACTTGAAAATTTGAGGGGGAAGGAAAGACTTCCGCGGGCAGCAGGTCCATATTCTAGAAACTCTAGGGATAAAAGAACGAACAAAGTGGGAAGTTCGGGGCCTGTTCAGTTGGACCGTTTAGGGATGCATACGGCACAACGAGTTTCTCTGTTGGGAATCGTTAGTGGAGGAACTATACTGGACAATTCTTCAGAGCAGAAGCCATGGAAGTACCTATAAAAAAGCGATAAATCCCTTACAGCCCGATGATGGGCAAGAGAGGGAAGCCTTTCTGTAAGTGAAAGATTATTAATGAGGCGAATAGCTCTTCTTTGAATGGAATCAAGAATGCTTAGGGAACGCCATGCCCCAGATATGAGAACAATATTCCAAGGGAGGTCGGATTTGGGACACATATAAAGTGTATAAATTGGAAGGGAAAAAGTACTTTTTGGCTCGAATGAGAAATCCAAGCTTTTTTAAGCTGTCGTGGCTATAGATACAATGTGTTTATGCCATTTAAGGTTACTTTCAAATGTGACGCCCACAAGATTGAAGGTGTCTTTGCTCTGTAAAACTTGGCCGCTCATACGTAGAGGATGAGTATTTGATGACTCTTTTCGCGACAAGGAACATGATTGTGTTTTGGATGCATTAAAATGGACGAGATTTTTGGCGCCCCTATCCAATATTAAATTAAGATCCTGCGAAAGAGATATCTGCATCGCTCTGCGTTTGTTTTTCAAAACAGGTTTACTGATGGGTTTGGGATCCTGAAAACTGGAGTGAAAGGTACTATCGTCTGCGAAACTATAAATGGAATTAGTTGTGGACGAGAGAAGGTCTTTAACATTTTCTTGATACCCTACTCTCAGCATAACTGTTAAAATCCGGCGTTGTAAACTAAAAAGACGGCTGCTATGACAAGCAAGGGTAACATTACTCAATATTAAAAAATGTACAGGATTTTTATCAACAAATGCGAAAAGTTTTGAGAGGCGATTCCTTGTTTAAAATAGAGGGTAATTTGTTTATAAACATGGGGTCAAAACTCAACCGTTAGGAAGATATTGCGAAACATTTTAACAAAAAAAAAACTCTTTATGTTGTTGCTTAGAAACAAAATGAGCATTGTATTTAAACTACCAAGTAATGTCAAAAAAGACATAACAAATGCCTTCATAGGTGACAGGAAAATAAAACTGATTTTTTTATTAAATAAATTTCTCCGTCACAGCAGGCTATGATTTACATTTAATTTTTTTATTTAAAATTGGCAAGTTTAACCAAAAAATACATGAGTTAAAAAAGTTTTTAAAGAAATCAGCCTATCCATATTTATACTTTTTGAGGTCATTGCATAAGTGTCTCTTTAAATTTGGTTAGCAAAAATGATAGGGGTCGTCTATTTTCACTACTTCCTATAATTCTAAAAAGTGCAAAAATATTAAGAAAGTGTATTTTTATAATAAAAATATTTTCGTAAAATTTCATTATTCTAGCGCTTTTTGTTTTTGAGATAAAAATAAAAATCTAATTTATTTGCCAGTTTTGTACCGCGATATCTCCCTAATGGTTGACTTTTAACCCTAATGTTTATAGAGCAAACTACCCTTTATTTTAAATGAGAAATCACTTTCTAAAATGTCTCGCATTTGTTTAGAAACACCCTGTATATTTTTCGTGTTTAAATTTTTGCCGATGTATAACCTGATCCATTCCTGTAATAACAATTCGACACAAAGAATATAAAAGCAACAAAGCATCTTTTGTATGGAAATAAAAAAATAATAGACAATCTACAAGCGGGCTGGCGTTGTGAACCACTGACCTACTGACGGCGCTATGTCAGCTTAACTCTTCGCCATTATATTTTCGGTTGAGGACAATGAACTCGCGTTATCGAGGATTTTTCAGCTGAATATAAATTTCGTTAAAAGAATTTTTTGGTGGTAATACAGATCCGTAATGATAATTTTACATATGAAAATTAATTACAACGTATTCCAACTCTTTTAGTACAAGATCTGGCTATATAAATGGACCACTCATCCTTTTTGATGGATGATTTTGTCTTAACAATAAAAGTTTTTAATAAATAAATTTCCGGGGTTGACAAACCATATCCTGGGGTAATAAAGTTTATTTAAAAATTAAAAAATAAATGACATATTACCGTCATATTTTTTTAAATTTATATAAATAAAAATTTTATAGCAGGGGTCACCAATTACTTTCATATAGGGGTGCTCTTTTAAAATACCATGACCTTTGCGGTCCGGATAGAAAAAAGCTACCCTATAGATAGGCTTAACGATTAAAATAATAAACTGTGTTATTTAAATGTGTGTATATCCAATATTAATGAATAAATAACATTCTAAACAAAAGGAAGTGCCAAGGGTTTTTACAATTTTAGTGAGAAATATGACACTGACAGCGCGGAAAAAATGAAATTGCGTACTCAACAAGGTCCGCACAAAAAGGTTGGCGGTCCAGATCCGAACCGCGGTCCGCCAGTTGGTAACCTCTGGTTTATAGTATGCAGATAATGCCACAACAGGGTTGGCTACCTTTTCCTTGGGCCTAATACCTGCCAGCCAGGTATAAACAGCTAACTAATGCTCAGTTTCACAATAAATGGTTACCATCACTTTTGGGTCAACTATTTTGGCAACACCAATCACATTTCGGTATTTTGTTGTTTCTATGGTCACAAACCTATGGTAAGTGTTAACCAAATATTGTGAAACTGGCCATTAGGGGTATGTATTTACCGTCATTTATTTTTAAAAAATCAAACACGTCATTTAGATTTTTTATTACGAATCCAATATTATAGGGTTATGGTGGGTCTATAAAAAACATTTATAATTTAATTTAACATTTAACATTTAGCATTTAGGATTTAACAAAAGTTCGGCTTATGGTGATTTATGTAGACGTTCATAAAACACATTTAACATTTAGGATTTAACATTTATAATTTAAGAAATGACCAACTTTTATCTTCTTAAATTTAATGCTAAATGAAAATTCGACTGCGCATGTCAGAATGTTTTCTATGCTGTCATAATTTGATAATTTTGGTTTTATTATTGTTTTGATCCGCACTTTTAGTAAACATCAAACCTACGTGATAAATCTGCCCCTTCAGCCACTTTGTGAAAGATAAAGCTAAAGATTAACTTAAATAAACATCGAAAGACTCTTCCAGTATCATTTTTTGTGCAATCAATCAAGAAAAAGAACCATGAACAATTTTTTAAGTACAAGAGGATGTCTCTTGATATGTACAATAAGCCTTTTCAATTTGTTTGGCCTAAACTCGAAAAGGATCCTAGAGAAATTATTACAATGCGCATGTACAATAAGCCTTTTCAATGTTTGGCCTAAACTCGAAAAGGATCCTAGAGAAATTATTATAATGCGCATGACCAAACAACCTTATTTAAATAAGTATTTATTGTTGTCGTTACATAATTGCTAATGTGAAAATTTAAAATTAAAATAATTAAATAAAAGTCCTGGCAATTTTTCTTTTATGGTATAAAATTTGCAATTGCTGATTTTTTTTCCCTCATGTTATAAAAGAAGAAAACAAGATGTGGAAGCTTGACAATTTAATGGAAGACACGATAGAGCCCATTATAATAAATACCGCAGATCATGACTTTGATAGTAAAGAACTTTATTTTTCTGACTAAAATGTATTGTAGTAGTAAAATTGTAAAAACTAAAATAAATTATATACATATTTTTTTTATCTAATAGACTAATAAATTTAATATTGTATTTTTTTAATAATTATTTTATCTGTGGATAGGTACCTTTTAACTACTTATTTCAATGCTTTATTTAGAAATATCGCCAAATCATTACAAAATACAATGGTCAACTCTTATTAAATGCATGAATATAAACTTGTAACATCTTATTTGTGAACGTTGTATTGTAAGTTAACATAAAAATGTCAAGAAGTTCCAAAATAGACCTGGGCAAAAAATCAAATATCGAAATTTGTAAAAAAATATTTTTCATCGATCATTTATTCATCCCAATATATTTATTTTAAAAATGTGTTTAAAATATAATTTACAACTGAAATATTTACGCGATATAAATTAAATAAATTTACTTACAACATTTTCTATGTCTTACTTTTTTCCTAATTTATTTTCATTCTTATTTGTTTAATTTTTTTTTAACTTTAAAACTTTTGGACTATGTACAGGTTATTATTAACTTATTATAATACCACTATCCTATATTATTATCCCCATTATAATATCGTAAAACTTGCACCCAACATGCTCCGACACTGGAAGGTTTATTTTCTAAAAATATTCAACTAAACCATTGTTAAAATGTTTATGGCCCTATTGTAATGCATCATTTACAGAGTGTGTCGAACCAAGTACCTAAAAACTACCTGTTTATTGGTTTCTTTACATTGAAAAGAGTTTAAAAACTTGCCCTGTAATAAAACCTTTTTGAATTTATGATACCATTTCCAGCTATCACTGAATAAGAAATGGACTTTAGTTACAGTTTTTGAAGAATATAGATAATTTTAAAGTTTAAAAATTTAAGATTTGTCAATAAAATTTAATTTAAAAAAATAAAGAGATTTTCATTTACAACTTAGATCTTCGTATAGGACGAGGAAGCAAAGTAAAAAAATATATATCTTTTCCGAAAATTCCAAATATATTTTTTTAAACCAAAGTGTTCATTTAGGTTGTGAGGCATGGTTTCAATGTCTTACTTTTTAGATTAAAAGAATTACATCCTAGGAACGGTCTTGTTTTGGCTTAAAAACACCTCTCCGATTAATACGATTATAAAAGGTGTCTCTAAAGGAAGTGAAAAAAATGATCTTACAAAATTCCTGATCATAAAATATGACGACATAACTGAATTTACCTTAATCTAAAAGTTAATGGTTTCGTAGATATTGTGTATCAAACGTTCGATTTGGTTTTATTTATACATAAATATTTAATAAACTATTCTTTTATATTCAGTATTTAGGGTAATATTCAAATATCAAAACAAAATTTATCAATAAACTGTACCACCCTGTACCACAAAAGTTTATTTAAATTTTTCTTCCTAAAGCCACTAAAGGATTCCCACCCTTACGATTCAGCATTTTCTAAAACACCCTGTATAATTTTGCTTAGAGTTTCATCCTATGTTAGAATCTCAAAAATGATAAAAATTAGGGATAAAGAAATATTAATAAAATAATATCAAATCCAATTATAAATCAAAGCAAAGAGTTTCTTATCTATGGGACTGTTGACGTCTCAAAATTACTGATTATAGTAACTCGATAGAATTATAAGAACTGAAATACACATAAAAACTAAACACAAAACAATGTTTCTTTGTAGATAATTAGTAGTAATTAAAAATGCATTAACTATTAATAAATAGTTTTCCTTGTAATTATACGCCACTGTTGCTTCACGACCTTGCAGTTCAATGAACCTAAGTGCATAGTCACATAACATAATAAGTGCGTCGCATATTTAAACTGCACCTTATGGATAGTAATTTGGCCGAAGAATATTAATTTAGCAATTAGAAATAGGGGAATTCAGGACTGCAAAGCCTATACAGGGTGGCTCACCATATTCGACACGGTCTGTAGCTGGATAACCATTGGATTTAAAAAAAAATAAATAAATAAAGGAACATATATAGAGATCGGATAAGGCCACGATATAAAATAATTTTAGTATATACAAGGTGTATGACGTATCAAAGTTAATTTTTTTAAATGGAACACCCTATATTTTATAACGGTTTTAGATTATAAATAAAAAAATAACTTTAGATTGTTAATAGTACCAAGTGTCTAATTTTATTTATTTTAGTGATATTTATTTTTTTAAATGCAGAAGTGCATATAAATTAATTTTATGTTAACACTATAAACTCTTTGAACTTTAAAATTTGTTAAAAGATTGGGAAAAGGCTGCCTTATCATACGTACTCTAGGTTAATCAAAAAATAATTTTAATTTTTCAGAAAATCAAATAGCAATATCTCTCCTATTTTAAATGAAACACTCTGTATTTTTTTACACCACAGGATAACAAATAAAATATCTTTTCAAATAATGTATAGGTTGTCTATACCTATCTCTTAAACTTTGTTAGTAAATTCCGTTTTAAC
Organism: Listronotus bonariensis; assembly: GCA_014170235.1. Taxonomy (NCBI): domain Eukaryota; kingdom Metazoa; phylum Arthropoda; class Insecta; order Coleoptera; family Curculionidae; genus Listronotus; species Listronotus bonariensis. Next base: position 61,004 of record JACEGR010004012.1, on the reverse strand, counting down.
ACACCTCTGCATTTTGAAAAAAAAACAATTATTAGAAAAATCAATAAAATTAGACACTTGGTACTATAAACAAACTTAAGTTATTTTTATTTAAAATCTCTTTCTACGTGTGCAATGTTGAACTTTGCAGACGCAATCTCACTTTAGAAAATGTTTGTTATTGGCTATTTTAGAGTAAAAATAAATAAAACTTAAAATTGACAAAAATACTCTGTTATACCCATTTGAACGCAGGATCATGGCCTACTTTTTAAATTTTTGTTGTTAAAACAGTCGAATTTTATAATATTTTGTAGGTATTAACACTTTCTATTATATAGTTGATAATAAAATTAATTGCACTTCTTTTTTACCATTAAATTTTAAAAAATCAGGAATTTGTATGTTTATATAAGGTTTAAAAATTTAACATTCAGGAATATTAAAACAAATATAAATTTATGTTTCTACCGCAAGACACTTGTGGAAAAGTGTTTTTTCCGCACTTAAAGCTTATCCGAACTCTGCTTCGCGTCTTTCTTCTATCTGATTTTGTGTGCGGCAAAGCATTAATTTGCACACTGGTTCGAAAAATAACTATTTTACCCCGTTTTCCCCAACTTAAATAAATACATTAGTTCATAAATCTTCCCGCTTAAAATGCAATGCGGTTAACTATTACGTTTGGCTATTAAGAATGCAACATTCCATAAACTCTTTATATTTAACTAGCCGTTAAATATTTTTATACTTAACAACCAGTTAATATACAAGTCAATATACCACGTCAATATAAGTATGTAATATACCGGGTGGCGTATTTATTTACATTCTATACCATTATACAGATGAGTGCTATTCTGTAACGTAGTATAATATGTATATGTTACGCACAAATATCGAAAACGCTCAATGACGGAAATAACGCACACAACGCGTTATGGACGAAGGTAAATGACCAAACACCGAAATTAAATAAGTTTCCCTTTTATGGTCGTAAACTTATGACCGCAACGCGTCGTGGTCATTTTAGAAGTGACCACAACGCGAAATGTATGGTTTAAATCAACCGAACACCGGATTCTTTCTGTCTTAACTAGTTTTCTTAATGCCGTGCACCATTTCACGTTTGTACTTTAGTTGTTAGTTTGACTTCAAGCAGAGTGAGCCGTTTTTGCTTTTAGTAAGTTATATTTATCTTGACTATATCGGTTATTATATTATATTAATTTACATACGTGCGCTGTTGACAACACTAACAATATGTCCAGTAAAGACATTTTTAACGAAAAATTATCATCTATTGTGGAAAATAGCAATGTTTGATTTTTGTTGAAATTATCTTTTTCCCCTCAAAGGAACCCTTAAAATAGAGAAAATCTCGTCAAAATCGCATAATTGTACGAATTTCGTCGATTTGAGCAGATTCAACTGTGTTTGTTTTTTTTTCAGGGAAGGCCCCCGTAAAAATTATCATTTTATTTTAATAAATTTATGAATATTCAGTCTTATGTTAACTAAATTCTAAGTTATGTATTTATTTTCAAAATATATGATGCTTTCACTATATTTTAAGGTGTTTAAGTATGTGGTCACTTTTAATAAATAATCGTTTTATGGTCGTTTTTCAAACGAACAGAACGCGTTGTGGTTGCTTCTAAAATGAACACAACGCAATGCGGTCATGAATTCACGACCATAAAACGAAAAACTATTTAATTTCGGTGTTTGGTCATTCGTCCATAACGCGTAGTGTGCGTTATTTTCGATATTTGTGCGTAATATATACTTAAAACGCGCATATGGTTTCCAAATCATACCGCGATACAGACAGGCGTCAATCTATAACATAGTAGGATTTGAACACACAATACGCTCCTATTTCTACTCCAAAACATACCGCGGTTCAGGATTTTCACAATAGTAGTAAATAGTTGTGTTGTGTTGATATAAAAACATTGTTGAAATTGTAATTTGCGATGGAAGCAAACCTAGATGTCTTAAAATATATTATTTATAAGGATGATATAATTTAAAGTTATTATTACGTTAGTTGTAACGACTACAGTGTTATTATAAGAAGCTAAAATCGCCATAGCGATATTAAAACAAAAAGTGAGTGGTGTGACGCCTGGTTCCGCAATTTTAGTATTGGCACCACAACAAACTGGATAGTTAGATATACTTACCCATCACTAAAAAAATAAATACAAAAAAGTGTTTAAGTGTCATCAAATTGAATTCAACAATGTTGCAGAATTTAAAAAATGTCCCACTCAAATAAGAAATTAAGAATGCGGTGCCAAAATCGTATTTCTTTTCAAGAAAGTGAATCCAAATGGTATAAAAAATGACCCGCATTTAAAAGGCGGACACAACATCGTCATTAAGGTAAAAGATAATAATTAATTAATTAAGTATAAGAACCCTCATCTGTTAACGATCTAAGTAGTGTTACTGATACGGCACTGAACCGCCTCTCTCAAAATTTTTCAAAAGTTGTCGAAATTCTAAAGGGAAATGATTCCATAGAAACAGCTAATGCTATAAATAAAGTAAACATGGCTATAAATAAATTAAAAACAACTGGTGATGTTTTAAATTTTTTACATCAAATCAAAAAAGTTAAACGTGGTAGAATTATAGGTGTACAACCAACATCAACTAGTCGCAGAAAACAAAGAACAGGGCTAACTGCAGGTACAAAAAGCATTCAGGGTGGTAGGGCAATAAAATTCTAAGGCAGTTTCGTCAAAAAACGGAAGTGTTTGAGAAATCTGGAAGGGAATATTAGTTTGAATCAAACTAACCAGAAATCGCATTAATTTTTATATTACGTGCTAAGTTCTGTTTTCTGAAATATGTTTACTTTGTTAGCTTAGAAATAGGCCATAAAAATAAAGGTAACTTTAAAAAATAAATTTTGTTTTTTTTTGTACCGCGGTATAATTTGGAGTAGAAATAGGAGCGTATTGTAAGTTCATACCCTACTATGTTGTAGATTGACGCTTATCTGTATCGCGGTATGATTTGGAGAAACCATATGCGCGTTTTAAACATACATATTATACTACGCTATAGAATGGCACTCATCTGTATAATGGTATAGAATGTAAATACGCAACCGGGTGTCATGTAGTAAATTTACATCCTCTTAACTTTTTAAATTTCTATGGTACAAAATAAATTAAAGCAAGAATGTCAAAATATACAGAATGTTCTGTTTAAAAATTAAAAACTGGGGCTATTTCCAGCCAAGCGAGAAATGAACAATATGCAAAAGCTCTCCTCTTTTCATGCCATTTACACAGCCAAATATCTAGAATATGGTAAAATGAATCCAATCGCATTTTGATATACCTTAGGACTGTCGAAAATTATGACTTGTCTAATAGATTCGTTGTCACCCGGAATTTACAATCAGCAAACTTAACTAAAAAAAAGGTAATTTCTGAAAAAAAATATAATATTACACAAAATAGAACATGCTAACAAGCATGAATAGAAAAAATATATAAAAACATACTTTAATACAAAAACATACAGTTGGTTTCCAGGATAGGTGTTACAAGAGGACACATGGACCTAAAATTTTGGAATTTTTAAACGTCCGTTTGGGAAAACTGGTCGCATGGTTCAAAACTGATAAATATAAATTTTACTCCCATTAGTAATATACAGGGCAAGTTAAAACTAAAAATATGAAATATATCCAAGAGTATAGTACCTTTATTTTTAAAAATAGAACAAAATTGTAAAAGTTAATGTTAAGAGAATTAAATTTTATGATTTTGTTCGAATCTCGGAACCGGACATTGGCATTTTAATCGCACGTCACCTCACAGATGGCTTGGCAAACCACTGCGTAGTATTCTGCCTACCCCAGGTAGTAGTTATTTTAAAAATAACGTCCGTGGTGGCACTACCGCGTTATCTAAAAGGTGCTGTGAAATGCAAAAATTGCATGTTTCAGTGCTTGGATAACGTTGACGGAACAGCTTGGAAAAGGGGTTAAACATCTAATAACCCGACACCCACGGTACTCTGGTACTTAGGCATAAAGCCTTCGTGGAGTCGTGAAACAGATAAAAAAACATTATGTCAAAATTTGAAGTTTAGGACTAATGTAAAAAAAATATTATTAAATTTTGTCTTAAATTTTTCTCCCTCTTGCCCATTATTTAAGTTGTAATGCGAAATGTAAAAAATTGACCATTACATTTTTTTCATTCTCATGCTTTAACTTCAAATTTTGACATAAAATTCAATTACCTACAACATTAACTTATACAATTTTGTTCTATTTTTAAATTTAAAGTAGTTACCATCTGGGCATTTTTCATATTTTTAGTTATAACTCGCCTTGTATAATACCAATCGGAGTAAAATTTTGTGTTTACTAGGTTTGGACCATGCGACCAGTTTTCCCAAAATTTCGTTTAAAAATTTCAAAATTTTTGGTATATTTGTCCTCTTGTATCACCGATCCTGGGACACACTGTATACAGGGTGTTTCTAAACAAATGCAAACAATTTTAGGAGGTGATTTTCCATCGAAAAATAAGTAAAAAACTTCATTTGAATATATTTCCTAAACGTCTTAGTTTTTTAAACTACGGGGTGTTAAATTTTTTTAAAAATATTGTTTTTTTATAATAACTTTTATACCCATTAATATATTTTTAAAAATTTGGGAGATGCACCCTTTGCACCACAAGACACTTTTTGGCATTAAAGAAAAAAATAATTTGTACTAGTGTCGACCATGAGAGGTTAAGGGTAAATATTTTTTGAGAAAAAATGGTACGTCACTTCATTTTTCTAAAATTATAGTTTTTTTTAAATCCCTATTTACTTTAAAACAAATTTGGTCTTTTGACTTTTTTTGTTTGATGTACGGTTTTCGCGTGCATAAATAAAAACCATTTCTCAGCATGGTTAAATTCCTATTTAATTAAAGATTAAATTACAAAAAAATTTTAAATGTAGAATTTCATATTAGGGATAGAAAATGACCATGCCAAAAAATGGTTTTTTATTGATTTAGGCGAAAATCGTACACCAAACAAAAAAGTCAAGAAACCAAATTTGTTTTAAACTAAATGGGGATTTAAAAAAACAATAATTTTAGAAAATACATTGGCGTATCATTTTTCTTTAAAAATATTTACTGTAAACCCCTCATGAACGGAAGGGTGCGTCTCCAAAATATTTTAAAAATATAGGAATGAGTATAAAAGTTATTATAAAAATACAATATTTAAAAAAAAATAACACCCCGTAGTTTAAAAACTAAGGCGTTTAGACATATGTTGATAAAAAGTTTTTTCCCTATTTTTTGGTGGAAAATCAACTACTAAGATGTTTTGCATTTGTTTAGAAACACCCTGTATAAGTGTGGTTTGAATTTTGGACACCTCTGTACAGTGTACTTGTACTTACTTCATCAACGTATCAGTTTCAGGAAATTTAATGGCTGTGCAAGACTTGCGTATCTAATTAAAAATCGTTTAAACGCACGAAATTGTTTAAGTCATTATGGTTATTACATGGGAGTAGGTACCTATTTTTAGACATGTCGATTTATGCTGGTTTGATGTATTGTAGGTCACAAGCATGGCCGTCCGTGGCAGATTTTTTATTGATATTTTTTAAAAAATTGCTTTAAGGGACATTTCCTTAAAATGATTTTAAAGCAAAATGCTAATTTCCTGCAAAAACAACGTAGGTCAAGACAAGTGCGGTTTTTGCTGAACGATCCATAATTTATCTGTACGAATAAGGCTGACAATTGCTCTTTTTGCTCAAAATATTTTTCAGGTAACAAACTACGATATTTCTTGATACAATGTTGCCAATAACTCAATAGTGGACAAATTTGACAAGTGCGGTTTTTGCTAGAAACCCTTTATATATTGTCTATTTTATCTTCGACACTCTTAGTGCTTATAGCTTGGAGCTGTAAAGATAATGAAAATTTAACATAATTTTCAGATTTAGGTAGCCATATTTTCAAAACTATAGAAAATAATAATAATAAATGTGGTATTTTTGTAAAGGTTTACTATCAAATTCCTGAGGATGGACATATTTCTAAAACTATTAAAAATTGGATAAAACACATAAGGACTTTTTTAAAGTTCTTTGATAGATCTTTCAAATGGTGATATTATATAGAGGAATCAAAAATCTCGATGTTCAATTGTTTTTTTGTTGGCAGCATGTTAATCAGCGGAAAAAATACTAGAACTTTACTAATTTAACCGACTTCGTATCTTTAATAATAAAGAAGTTAGCAATAGTGCCGACTTAAAAATGAACACCCTGTATTGTAGGTTTATGATTTTATTGGTAGGTCGCCGCCCCCCCTTTACGAGCCGCCATTGCTATTTAAATCAATCCGCTTCAATGTCCGGAAATCTTAATTTACACCTTAATGTTTTGAAAGTTGCCAAAAAACTAATTAAAATGCATACCAGGCACTAAGAATATTACAAAAATAAACCTTATGTAAAAACTGAACACGAGACACAATTGCCAATCACCAAAAATAAAATTTAAAGCTTTTCGAAGACAATGAACTCTTAAAACGAAATGTCGTATATATATTTATGACCCGTTCGGAATAAATTGGATATGCGAAATCGACGCAACATTTTGCAAAGCGTAATAAAAAAATTGTTGATATGGTCCGGGTTAAAATTTTAATCGCACAATGCAAACAAATATTTATACAGGGTGTCCGGGAATATAATGGCAATCTCTCGGATTTCTATAGAAAACATGAAAATAATGTGGCAAGTTCCTGTATAATTTTTTAAAATAATTTCAGCGGCTTACGCTTAAGCTGTAAGGGGATATATCTTTGTAAAGAGGGGCTTTATAGGAACTTGTCACACTATTTTCATGTGTTCTATATAAATCCGAGAAATTGCCTACTTATTCTTGGACACCCTGTGTATGGTGTCTCAAAATTATAGTGCAAGGATTGTACAGAGCCAATTATTATACAGGATGGTTCAAAATAAGAAACTGGTGCGTATGAACATGGCTTTTCAGATGATTTTCAAATAAAGTTCGAATAAATCTATGGTCTAAATGTCTTTAACTTTTGAGATGCAAGGTGAGAAAGTTCTTAAAAAATATTGTTTTTTTATAACATCTCTAAAAGCATAAAAAGAGCAAAAACACATTTTCCAAGAAGGTCTTTAAAACAGCAAATAGCATCTATCAATACCACGTTAAAGCCATAATATAACCATAAAAAATGCTTCTTATTTTTTAACGCAGAAACCATGCGTCCATCGAAAAAAATCAGAAAATCAAATTTTCTTAGATGTGAATGGAAAGTAAAAAATAATCCCAAAAAAACATTTGGACGTTTAATTCCGCTTAAACACCACAAGAGTATATAAAAAAATGTTGTTAATTATTTTTCCTTTAAATGCATAGTGTCCCTAAATACAAAATTTATAAGATTACTAAAATTTTCTCACCCTGTATCTCAAAACGTAAGACATATGAGGGCCTAGTTTCAAATTCTGGTTAGTTCTGGCATAGCAGAAATCTTCATTTATACTTTTTAATACAATAGTAAGATTGTCCTGATAGTTGTTTTTTAGCGTAGAATTTAAATAAATCACTCTTTGGGCAATGACTACATCCATAACAGAGTTATTAAACCTATATAAAGATGTAATTATGGAATGCAAGAAAATAAAAAATAATTAAATAACATTATGTCCGATAATGCTTAGTTGCCGAGATACAGGGTGTTAAAGTTTTAAGAAAACATATCTCTTTTTATCATAATTTTCTTAACACCCTAGATATTTCCACAAAAGTTGGTACATTTTGTTTTGATTGATTTTTTTGGCCATTAGATTACATTTTTTGCTGTTAAAAATAAATCAATGATTTCTGTGTTATTCACTATGGACGTCTTTTTGAAGAACAACTATTATTGTCAGTACGGCATATAAGAGTTACGAAACCAAAGGCTCCTTGGCTAAATGAGGGCATAAAATTTGCAATAAATTTAAAAAATCAGGCTCTAACTACCTATAAAAGTAATAAAAATACTACAAACTGGAATGCCTATAAGCAACTTAGAAATCGTACTCTTGCTCTTATTCGCAGGGCAAAAAGGAGCATATTAATCGGATAGCTGCGGAAAATAATAGTAGAGAGATGTGGAAATCGTTAAAAGATCTAAATGTCAGACATAATAAACAACAGAGTATTCCAGATCACCTTAAAAATGTTAATGATATAGCGGAATATTTTACTTCTGTTTTCGTTGAGAGGGAATGTAGGGAGGCAATGGCGTATTATAATGAGCTTCCACCTATGAATGATACCAAATTTAATTTTGTAATGGCCTCCATTGCGGACATTAATAATGCTATTAACGATATAAAATCTAACGCAGCAGGTTCTGACACTATAACCTTGAATATGCTTAAATATTGCAGCCCTGTTATTGCTCCCTATATTGCACATCTGGTTAACGTATGCCTGGAGAATTGCTATTTTCCTTCCTGCTGGAAGACATCTTTGGTCCAGCCTATTCCTAAAGTTAACAACCCCGATTCCCTTTCTGATCTTCGGCCGATTAGTAAAGTGCCGGTCCTATCCAAAATACTAGAAAAAATTGTATGCAAGCAGATGACCGCTTACTCGGAAAAATTCAAAATTTTGCCTGATAATCAGTCGGGTTTTCGTGATGATAACGGAACCTCTGCAGTTATGTCAGAAGTTGTAGACTCAATCGGTAGAGATTTGGATGGGGGTCGGATCTCGGCTCTGATCTTGCTAGACTACTCTAAGGCTTTCGATACAATCAATCATGAACTGCTTTGCGCCAAGCTTCGCTTTTATGGGTTTTCTGAGGAAACCATTTGTTTTATACGGTCCTATCTGACCGAGCGTCGGCAGTGTGTGGTGCTTGATGGAGAATCATCTGGAATGGGCCATGTTACTTCTGGAGTTCCACAGGGGTCAATACTGGGGCCTCTGCTTTTTATTCTTTATACGGCTGATCTGTCAAAATACATTAATGGTTGCACTCTCAAAATGTATGCGGACGACACTCAGCTTATGTTTAGCTTCTTGCCTTATGAACACCATATAGTTGAATGATAGAGTCAATAAAGATTTAGATACCTTAGCAAATATGTCAGCAAAGCATAATCTGTTTTTTAATGTAAAAAGTGCTCGATAACTTATTTTAAAGGTAGAAAGGCATGCGGGAAGCTGATAAATCCATGAAAGTACAGATTATTGACAGCCTATTACTGCAAAACTTCTTAAAGAGATCGCTGGGATTGCATTTAGACTCTGTTGACATTCAGCACTCACGTTACTAGTTTGCTACAAAAAGCTTTCATGAACCTTAAACTGTTATATAGTAATCGTGGGTTGTTGTCTAAAAACTGAGAGTGCTTTTGGCAGAGGCCCTTGTGTTGTCCTTTTTTAATTATTGTGGTTATGTCTATGGCCCATTCCTGGATTTAAAAAACCAAAAACGCATTCAAAAAGTTCAAAACAGTTGCTGTCGCTTTGTCTTTGGTCTCCGTAGGTTTGATCATGTGTCAGCTAGAATAGCCGAGGCTAGGATGGTTGGACATGGCCAACAGGAGAAAGCTACAATTTGCCGGTTTTGTGGAAGAAAATCATGACCACGGAAAACCTCCCTATCTGAGGGATAAGCTGCATTTCAGAAGTGAGACTCATGCTCTTAACACCAGATTTTGTGATATGTTGTCCATTAGCTCACGGCACACCACGTCCAGCTTGCGAGGAGGATGGAAAAACACTACCAAAGCAGCCATAACATATAATAACTTTACCAGACGCTATGCGATCCTGTGGAAGTGAGGCCTTTAAAAGTTGTTTAAAAACAATTTCTTGTTCATTACTGATGTACACGCCATTTATCCTTTTACATGAACATTTTAAATATTTTTAATTAGTTGTTTAAGTTTTAAATTTGTCGTTGAGATTTTTAACCCTGATATTTTTATTTGTAACACTTATTTTTACACGGTTTAAAAGTTAGTTTTGTGGTTAATTTATTTTGAGATGTGTGGTGTTGGCACTGGGTTAAATGTAAGAATAGCTGGTAACCTGTACCTATAGCTAAATTTCGCCCAGTGTTGGCACCATAAAGCTTATAAATGAAGTTTATTTGTAAATAGTAATTGGGTTATCCCGGCCCTATTCTAATCTAATCTAATCTAATCTCCGAAAGGATAAATATTCTTTGTTTTAAACCTTAAGTACCCGATCTTGCCCCACTCTTCCACACTATATAATCTGGTAAAGAGACAATTTTGGACTTATGTAAATATTGTTTTTTATCCAAACACCTAAGAAATGACCTTTTAAATATTTAAGAAATATCCTGTATTTATAATAAGCATGCGATTGTTTCTAGCAACTCTTTGGAACCAGGTGTACCAATAGTTCTAGACAAAATGGTGAACGCTCAGCAAAGTTAAGTAAATTCGAGTTGCTTTGCAGATCCAGTGTAGTAGATAATTTCATATCCTGGGGAGGGGAAGTTATGAAATGCAGATAGTATATTTAGCTTCGTTTTGTATAGCAAAATTTAAAATCAGCTAAAAAAATATAATTACTTACTTTACTTTACAACCAAATAAATAAAAAAAGGTCTGCTAACTTACAAGCGCTACTTCACAACCTTTATCTGTAAAAACCCTTAAACATTTTTTTAACATTTCTGTGGTGAGAGGGGGTAACTTCCTTCTAAGGGGGGTACTTTCCCCCTTTTCCCTCCCCTCTCCTTATCTACGCCAGTGCGCAGATCTCAGATCGTTGATGATTCTATGGTCAATTTTAATAAATTCCAATTAACCCTCCGTTGTGGTTAGTTATTCTATGTCTTCGTTATTGGTCTTTGTCATAAAATTTAAATTGCCATTTGTGACAAAAAGACAGATTACTGGGTTGATAATGTTGAGGTTAACCCTGTATAATAGACCTTAACAGACTTGCTTTATACCATTTTATTTTTCCTAAACTTTTTTCTTGTTTCTTTAATTTCTTTCCCTATGGTACCCAGTGGTGTAGCCCGGGGAATTGGGGCCCGTAGCGGAAAGCAAAGTTAGGGCCCTTTATCAGTAAATAAATTTTCGAGAAGCAAAAAAGGCCTCATCTTTAAAATGAGCCTTACCCCTCATATAATATCGTACACTTTGATAAGGTTTAATAAGTTCGGGGCCCCCTTTTCCCACGAGCAAAAACGGTCCTCAATTTTTGCCGGCGTTGTACATTTAATTTACTGGCATTGCCAACACTCTTTAATGGCAAGGCATTGGCAAAAAGGTATCAAAAGACGCGAAAGTGGGCAATTGGCCGTTATTAGGCCACGTGTTGCAGATAATGTGATGGCATCCGTCATTAATAATTTATGATGAAAAAATGCGTTTAGGATGATGGCATCCATCATTAATAAGTTATTGGCAAAAAAATGCGTTTAGGATAATGGCATTTATCATTAAATAAGTATTGCAAGTTTTATAAGTTGAATGTCCCAAAAGTTAAATAACATATTTAGAATTTTGTAATCGAAAAAAATGAAAAAAAGGCAGGAAAACTTTATCAATAAAAAAATTACATAATATAAATTTTTATACCGTAACAATAAACCAAAAAAAAAATAAAAAGTATGTAATAAAATTAAAAAAAAGATAGTAAATCAAAAGAAAACACTTTAAAATAGTAAGTATTTAAGGGACACTTACACTCAATTTTCAGATCAAAACATAGGGAGAAATATTTTAAAGGAGTTAAATGTCAAAAAAAAACTATTAAATATATATAATTTTTTTATTAACACGTCTTTAAAACTTTTAATAAGGCAACTCCTGATTTCATATAATTTTTTAGGTAACTACAAATTTAAAAGGTTTTTAAACAGAAATGTTTACAGCTCCTAACAGTCTACTTGAATAACCCGCCTTCTTGACTAGCCATCACCAATTAATTACACAACACACACTAATTAGGTAATGAATACACTTAATTATGTCTACTAAAAACTCTTTTCTTTAAAAAGAAACTAAAAAGCTAGAAAACCACGTAGAAAACAATTGCACAAAGCGGCCAAACAAAAGCAAGGTTGCCTCATCTGTCAAATTGTCAAATCTTGTATTTCGGCTAAGCGGGAAATTTGAATTTATCACCTTCGGTCGAAATCGTCGAAATTAACCTAGCTAATTTTACCATCATTTTATTTTTATTCTCTCAAAAATACATAATAAACATTTTGTTTGACTTAATTTTTATTTGCATGATTTGTATCAATAAAATGTTAGGAAAAGGCCATTTCCTTTAAATTATGTAAAAAAACATAAAATAATGTTGTTTAGCCGCCATTATAAATAAAACAGATCAAAAAATTGCTCGAATGTTAGTTAAATACCAATGTTAATAATATGGTTTGAAAAGTATAAATATGCGTTGAAGGTTTGCCTTCAAAAATCCAATATTTATTTGCCTGCAACAAAAGGCATGCTTTATTTAATCAGGATTGGTATGCCGCCATTTTTGTATGCTTGCCGGCAATTCGCCTGCATGTAAAATTTATTGGCAATTGAGTGTTTATTTAGGGTTAACTTTTTAATGCGTATTAGATGTTGGCATAATATTGCCACCAATTGCCAATGCTTTACCATCAATGCCAATATGAAAAATGTATATGGCCGGCAAATAGTGTTTGCTGGGGTATGTGTACTATATTTTCTATATCTCTTATTACTGAGAGCTCGGTGCGAACCGCCCTCCGCCCCCCACCCGCTCTCGGTACGCTAATGATGGTACCATTTTTTAAGGGAAATGTCTACCATATTGGTTTCTGTAGCTAAACCAGATATATATGGAATCCATACAGATATAGTAAATTAAATAAAGCCTTAATAGTAGTCAGTAATGAAATTGACTTTATGATACCTAATAACACTTTTAGAACCATTTTAGGGGTTTTCTTCGACGAGGGTACCACGATGATTCATACCGTATACCTACCATAAACCAATGACCATTTTTTATAAAATTAATATCCTGTATTTGAAAAGCAACATGTTTAGATGAACTTTTGTTACTTAATTAAATTACTTAAAGGATCGTTTATTAAAATTAATGCACATACTTAATAATGTAGAAAAAAATACGAATGGCGCAATGATGCCATGTTTCTAAAGCGAATTCTAGTACCATGTGGCAACAATCTTAAAGTATCCATCCCATTCACATGGTGCCAAGCGGCTAATGACCCATGAAGGCAGGTAAAATAACTTTAATTAAGATAATCTAACACTTACCTTATTTGCTGCAATCACCAAGTACTAAACAAAATTAAATTAAGTAAATAGTCTTATGAATTTTATGTTTAGGCAAACAAATATCAATAATAAACACACTAGTTTAGCTTAATACGCGAATTTAAAAGCGTTGACTATACGGCTACCAATCACGATTTTATATGGACTGATAGTTCGGATATGTTTATTTAGAGGGCTTTAGAATAATTTGAAATTCAAAATGTGTCTACTGCCTATTTATCAAATACGGGATAACAATACTTTAAACCGATTTAAGATAGTTCTACCGATACCACAAGAGTCAAATGAGTGCTTAAGGTAATTTGACTACCGTATTTATATTTGGCAACGCTGCTAAAAACAAAATTTAAGGATAAACTTTGGATAAACCGGAAAAGTTTCTATCAACTAACGTAAATATTGATACATCGGATTATTGTCGTTGAATTGTTCATTTAAAAACACTTGGAAAAATCATGTTTTCTAATTATTGCGGATATTTATTATCACGTATTGGACTAGCATCAATTTTTTATGTCACATAGGTATACCGCATTCGATAAACCTTTTGATGGTGTTGCCACATGTCAGTCACATAGCATATTTTTCCTAATTATTTATTAATTACTCCTATCACAAGCTCTGGGGTTGGATTTTAATTAGCCAATATGTTCAGAATTATTTTTTCTTCCGTTGATACAACTTTTTATTGAAATCTGAATATCAAAGTTTTTAAAATATATTTAAATACAAAAATGTAAAAATTAAGTAAAAAGGTGTTAAACATGAATAAATAAAAATATGATACTAAACATTTTTTTTTCATGTTTTACACCTTTTACCTAATTTACCTGGTTTTAATAAACGATTTATTCAATGCCAAAGTTTTTAAAATATATTTAAATACAAAAATGTAAAAAATAAGTAAACAATGTGTAAAACATGAATAAATAAAAATATGATACTAATTTTTTCGGGATCATATTTTTTTATTAATGTTTTACGCCCTTTTAACATAATTTACGTAGTTTTAATAAACAATTTATTTAATGTCAAAGTTTTTAAAAATAATATATTTAAATACAAAAATGTTAAAATTAAGTAAAAAAGGTATAAAACATGAATAAATAAAAATATGATACTATAAAAAAATTGTTTATTTCATGTAAAATTTTAGATATGGGATTTTATTCAATTCTAAAACCCGTTTTTATTTGACACTTTGCTGAATTATTTGAAATAAAGGCAGTTTTGCTTTGGTTCATTTTCACATTTTTGTAGTTTTTGAGTCCCTGTACAAAACAAAACAAATTTCCCCACCTAAATTTTGTTTTTTTGTAAGAAGCAAAAGCAGTTGCTATAACTCGACTTCCTTAAACATTTAAATTTTTGGTCCATATTTGTCCTATTGTGGGTTATATGTAATAAATTTTAATTTTTAAATATTTCTTTATTAATAAAATTATTTAAGGTTTAAACATACGAGGGCATGTTAATAATATTTACTTAGTTTAACAATAAGTCATTTTTCAGGGTGTCTCTAGAAGGTGCGTAAAAATCCTACCATAAATACCTAAGGCTAAAATATGACGATCTAACCCAACTTACCTTAGTCCAAAAGTGGATGATTTCGGGGATACAGGGTGTCAAAAGTTTAATCTGGTTTTAGATTTACATATATACATAATTGTGTTAATAATGGGTGTATTGTCACAATATTCCTCCAGAGAGAGGGTATTGGAAGGTAAAAAAATAAATCGGTCCTAATTTTAATGGTATTATTTAGATTAACCTGCGAAATGAAATATAATAACTTTTTAAGCCACTTTGTATTTAACTTGCAGATAAAAATTATTTACAAACCGGACGTATCACCAATTTTAATAAAATTTGGGATTTTTTTGGGTGCTGATCACGAATCTGAAAAAATGTATTGTCGGACACATTTCGTTTTCGAGATACCCATCATCAAATTCGAAAATCATATACAGGGTGTCCGAAGGTCAAAAATGTGAGGGGTGATAGCAGTGCCGGATTTAGGCATAGGCAACATAGGCAGTGCCAAAGAATACCAATCCATAGAACCCCACAAGTGAGATTTCAGCGTACCCTAAAAATTTTAGTACCTACCGCGACCAACAGATGGCGAAAATAGTACGATGTCGCTTTGCTAATACGATTACCATCAGAAATTGAGAGCAGTCGCTGACGAGCAGTCGCGGCCCGATCAGTTAGAGTGAGGTTATACGCAAAATTTATTAAAAATAAAATCCCCGATAAATGGTAGTATCCATAAGATTATTAAATTTATGATTTCAGAAGAGGATATATCGATGGGTTTGTGACAAAACATTCCTCAGTTTTACGGGAAACGTTTTTTTTTCATTGGCTTTATTTCAGATGAAGATATGTTCTATATTGGTTCGGCGGTTCATTTAATTAATGGTAGTTATTTGGGTACACGCCAAAAATAAATTAATTGTACCAAAAATCCAAAAAAAAAAAAAAAAATAAAGCAAGTAAATAGAGAACTAAAAATCGACGTTTTGGGTGGCAACTCTGCCACCGTTGTCAAGATAAATTAAATAAAAATAAAAAATTTAAAAATTAACTATTATTTAGGTTATATGTTTGTTTTGTAATTCAAATTAAGAAGAAATCTAAAATAAAAATATTCAGATCTCGGTTTTTCTTTAAAAATAACGCGATGGGAAGAAAAATCGTTTCCCGTAAAATTGGCGAATGTCGCTTACGATGTTTTGTAAGAATGCATCGATATATTCTATTCTGAAAAAATAAATTTAATAATCTTATGGATACTGGGTCCATTTATCGGGGATTTTATTTTTATTAAATTTTGCTTATATCCTTACTCTAACTGATCGGGCCGACTGCTCGTCAGCGACTGCTATCAATTTCTGATGGTAATCGTATTAGCAAAGCGACATCGTACTACTTTCGCCATCTGTTGGTCGCGGTAGGTACTAAAAATTTTTAGGGTACGCTGAAATCTCACTTGTGGGGTTCTATGGATTGGTATTCTTTGGCAGTGCCGCCACCACAAGAGGGCCGCCACCAAACTACAAAAAAATAGGTAAAGGCTTAGTTAAAACATTTCTGAGTTTTGTTACAAATAATTAGACGAAAAACTTATTTTTTTCTTTGAGCGGAAAAAGTTTACTTTTAAAAATCTTCGAGATCAAGCAGCACGAAATATGAACACAAATAGCGCTTTTCCCACATTTTACCGCGCCGCCCTAAGCCAATTGCAACAGCAAAAACAGCGTGTCACAAGGCGCGCCCCTTGGCGTAGATAATTTCAGTTGTTGGCGGCATGGTCGCAATTAGGGGGCTAGGGGGCTTATCCCCCTTGACGTCGTTTAGCCCCTCCAAAATTCTTGAACATTAAAAGTATATTAGGTAATTTTCTAGAAACCGGCGGCAACTCCGATTTTGACGAAATTTGGTATACGGGGGTTTTTGGGGCGCTGATCACGAATCTGAAAGAATTATTTGGCGGAAACGTTTCGTTCTCGAGATATTCATCATCAAAGTTCAAATTTGAACTAAGCTTATTTTCACTATATTCCCCCTTCTTTTTGAACACAATTCTTAATTTAAAGCTAAAGTGTCACAAAATGTTTGATTTTCACCTCTTAAAACCCCGTTTTTACGTATTTTACATTATTTTTGCATTAAATTGCATAGCTATACTTTGAATCATTTCAATCCCAGTGTGCCATGAAGCTCTATGTGTATGTATGGTTGCCGCATTATCAAAGAAAAGCCACGCAATTTATTGCAAAAATAATGTAAAAACGTAGTGAACACAGGGTTTTAAGGTGAAAATCAAATATTGTGTGACACTTTAGCTTTAAA
The DNA here is from genome assembly GCA_014170235.1 of Listronotus bonariensis. Taxonomy (NCBI): domain Eukaryota; kingdom Metazoa; phylum Arthropoda; class Insecta; order Coleoptera; family Curculionidae; genus Listronotus; species Listronotus bonariensis. The sequence goes on along the minus strand of JACEGR010004012.1, from coordinate 43,800 downwards.
TCAAGAATTGTCTGCAAGAAGGAGGAATATAGTGAAAATAAGCTTAGTTCAAATACCAACTTTGATGATGGATATCTCGAGAACGAAACGTTTCCGCCAAATAATTCTTTCAGATTCGTGATCAGCGCCCCAAAAACCCCGTATACCAAATTTCGTCAAAATCGGAGTTGCCGCCGGTTTCTAGAAAATTACCGTATATGTATTAGTGCTTTTGGCAAATATACTCTATAAACAGGGGTTTAAGCTCCCCCAAAAACCATACAGGGGCTAATTGCGCCACTGGCTGGCGGGGTAAATGCACAAAGTATAGCTATTTAAGCGTCGTTTTGTATGATAAAACCCAAAATCGACCAAGAGGCAAAAATAAATCTCAGAGTTATGAGAGATGGTTGTATGAATTGTTGTGTAAAAACAATGGTAAAAGAGCGCTTTTCCAACGTTGAGGTAATTCTGATTATTTATCTCACACTAATGGTGACAAATTGTACTGCTGAAAGATCATTTTCAAAACTGAAGCTAATAAAAATAAATTCGGAAGTTCCATGACTGAGGATAGATTAAATATTAAGGCTGTCCTTAGTTTAGGAAAAAATGTTATGAGATAAATATATTTTAACGATAATATATTTATAAATACATTATAAATGTGAACATCTGACGAACAATATATGTCTCTATTTAAAATCCAATTTTATGAGACACGGTCCAAGATATCATATATCATTTTAAATAAGGTAGGTATTTACCTTACCTCTTCTGTAGAAAAAAGATAAGGGAATCAAACGGTCAAAGCAAATTGTCAAACTTTTCACCTGTGTCAAAAATGCATACATAAAATGAAAAACTTGTGTCACCCTGTATATTCTCGACCTACTGAACAGCCGTTTACCCCTACGGAAAGCAGACTCAGCAGCAGACAGCCATAGGATATCCTAAAGTGGATCCTAATGTCCTAACTTTAGGATATCCTGAGTGGATACTCCACACGATTTATAATTCATCTTTAAATGGGATATCCAATAATGGATAATCTAAGGATCTCTTTAGGAGAGAATGCCACTGGAGAATCCTGATTGGAAAGTCACTGGGCATCCATAATGTATCCCAATATGGGATATCCCATTTCTGGCCTGTCAAGGATATCCCAATGCGATATTTAAGTTATCCTTATGTGGGATATCCAATATTGGATCACCTAAGGATGTCTGTAGAAAGACAATATTGGATCACCTAAGAATCTTTATAGGAGGGAATCTACTGGCAAACCTGTTGGAAAGAAACATGGTAGCCTACAACGGTTCCTAAAGGAATTTTTAAGGATATCCCAAAAGGCTGGCCTATGGTGGTCTATAAAAGTCCCACTTGGAGGGCCATTGGATAATCCCAGAGCCTTAGAGGGATGACCTTAGACTTTCCCAGGAAGGTCGAGTGCTGTCTGGGTAGGGATATGTAGTAGCTCAAATATCATTGGTACTGTGGCAACAGTTCCAAAGTTATAGATACGTTTTTTTTTCATTCTAAATTTGAAGGTCAATATCTCCCTAACGAAGCGCGATAGAACTTTTTTTATATGCAGTACTAACATTATTTTGTCTCACTCTATCACCAATATTATTTTTGACCTTATCTTTCCGGACACCCTGTACAGCATGCCTGCTGTGATTGAAATAATTGAAAGTGAAGATTTGCAATTTTTGGAAAAATGGGTAAAATAAATAGACAAATGAGTTTTTAAGAGGTGGAAATCAAATATTAAGTGCCAACTTAGCGGAAAACTCATGAATTGCATGCAAAATGAAGGGGAAATATGGTGAATTTAGGTTGGTTTTCAATTCAAGTTTAATAATGGATATCTCGAGAATATCTTGAAAACAAAACGTATCAGATTCGTGATCAGCGCCCCAAAAAAACCACCTTATACCAAATTTAAATAAAATCGGCGATGCCTCCAGTTTGTTAATAATGAGCTCCAAATAAAGCGGAATTTTTAATAAACCACAATTTTTAGAATACCTTACGATTTTTATTGTGCCCTTTTTATTTATGAATTTTGAAAAGTATTTTAATTAATATAAACATATATTAATTTATACATTTATAATATGATATATTTCAATTAAAAGACTGTTTGAATATAAATAATAAAACGCGAAGTAAAAATTGTAAGATACTCTTAAAATCCTGTTTTATCAAAAACTGCGTTTTGATTTGGAGCTATTCAAATATTTACAAAAATCCTTTTTCAACATATTTTACCTAAGAAAGATATACCTGAAAAAAGATGATTTAAGCAGCCATTTTTGTGATATCTGAATTTGAAAAAAATTATTTCCTGTAGGGCCAGGTCTAAACTATACTGGGTGTTTCAAAATAAGATGCTGATCTTTAAGGATAGGAATCCTTGGGTAACGTTAAAAAGAATTTTTTAAATAAACCCATGGCCTAAATGTTAAACCTACGAGATAAACAGTGATTTTTTTAAAGTGTATTACTTATCATTTGTAAATTAAAGATTGGGTAGAAAAGAAATTTACAAAAAAGTAGAAGGTAAAAATAAGGGGGTCATCTTTTAAACAAAGCTTTTTTACACAAATTAACTGACTTTATACCGCCGTCGTAACCAAGAGAGCAGTATAAGTATCTACAAAATCTTTGTTTTGAGAAAGTGATAAAAATAAAAATAAATTTTAGATAAAGTAACTAATTAAATAAAAGCTGCATTTTTAATGATATCGCACTACCGCTAAAAGAGTGTCACAACTCAAAAAATATTGTTTTGAGAAAATTAATGTTACATTTATTTTGTAAGTCCCATGCAACATACGAGCTATTACTTTATTTTATTGTGATGGTAACTATTATTTTAATAGAAAAAATACTAGTAATTTTAAGACTTGTCGCATATTTATTTTAACAATCTCTATCTCAACAATTTATTGTTTATTGTTTATTGATTAATTATTAACTACAATTCTTACAAATATAAATTTTTTTAAACTTAACAAAAATGCATTTTTAATTTAGTTAATGACACCTAGATGCTTGTTGCACCTGTATGTGTCAGACTAGCTATCCTAAATATATTTAATTTTTTGTGTTGTATGAACAATATTCAAAATGGTGTTACTACAGACTCTTTAAAGTGCCCTGGTACTCTGCCCGTTTCAAATATAAGATTAATAAGATACGTTATGGGTTTTACAATGTTCAAATGAAATGGGTTTAATTAGTTTTGTTGATATTCCATCTAGACCTGGGGCACTATCGTTTTTCAGAGTGGGAAATTTTCTTTATAATTTCATTTTCAGTTACTGGAGTTAAAAACATTGTTTCTTTTGTTGTTCTATTTAGTTTGTATGGGTTTTCTAGTTTAGGAATTTTTTCTTCCATTTTGATCCATTTTCAATAAAGCATTGATTACAGTAGTTTGCCATGTCGATATCAGGAGTTAAAATCAGTAAGTTATTAACATTTACAATTTTTAGTTTAGGTTTATCTAAGTTATTTTTTTGTTCGTTGCCTCATTTATTATGTTATACATCTTTTTAAATCATTGTTATTGTTTTCAATCTGCCTTATAGAAAGTATATTTTTTGTTTTTTTATTATTTTGTTTAGCTGATTTCTGTATGTGTTGTATTCCTTTGTAGCTCTATGTTAAAATTTGTTCAGATTTTTTTTCAATTTGTCTCTACGCTTTATTGCCATAACTATTCCTGTTGTAATCCATTGTTTTTTCTTTTTAGACTGTTTTTTATCATTTTTTTGGTTGTATTGATCTAAAAACACCTTTTATTTTTTCTATCAGAAACTGGCTATAACTTCTGTATCTTTCGAGTTAGGTATGTTAGTCCAGCCTGTGCTGCTATGTTTTCTTTTAAATTGATTATAATTTTTATGTGCTACAAGTTTTGGTGAGTCATTTTCATTGTTTGTGTTTCTGTTTTACGCTATGTTGGAACATTATTGGAAAGTGGTCCGTTATGTCTGTATCATCACAATTATAGGATTTCAGGTAGAGGTATCAATTCTTGATTTTTGCCTAACAAAAAATGATCGATGCAATGATGTGGTTTCTGAGTAATTCTAGGTAAGTATATTTATGTAAGAATGAAGCTGTTAGTGACATATACTCAGTCACTATATCATTTTGATCATTATTTATATTTATGTTTATATCACCCAGAAAATTTCAATATTTTCGTTTAAGTTTTCTTCAAAAAATGTTTAGGTCTTCTATAAATAAGTTACATGCAACTGGTGGTGGTTTATAAGCTGCTGTTGTTATTCTAGAGATATGTTATATTTCATTAATAAAATTTTTAATCTAACTAATGTAATGTTACTATTACTAAGTTTTATATAGCTTACCTTTGCATTCAGTGTTGATCGTACAAATATTATTACCCCGTCATTTTTATTAAAATATCCATTATTGTAGAATGTGGTATAGCCTGTTATATTAAAAATGTCTTTGGTCATTAACTGAAAACATTCGCTTAAAATTATTATATCACAGTATTCGAGATCATATGATTGTATAAATGTAAGTAGATGGTCAAAGTTTTTTTATACTTCTTATATTTAATTGTATAATGTTTAGGATTTTATTATCAACTACAATATGTTGCTTAACAAGTCTCCATTTAAAAGACCCTCACACAAGTTCCATCCCCCGTTTCAATTTTGTCCAGAACTTCCTCTTGATTAGATTTGAATGTTAGGCACCGTAGTCTGTTTTATTCTTTAAACCGTTGTAGATGATACTTATAGCTTGGGCACTCTGGATCGGATGTTAAGTGGTTAACATTATAGTTTAGGCCATTGTTATTTTTGCACGCTTACACAATTGATGCACTTTTTAGATGTCTTTGACAGACTGATATGTTGTGTTTGTCTCCACAGGACTCGCACACTTCTTCATTATTGCACTTGTTTGATTTGTGGTAAAGTCCTTGACACTTAGCACCTATTTATGCTTACATCTTTCAAAAATTGGGCAGCAGTTCCATTGATGTACATATTTTTATATAACATACATTTCTGATACAATCCTGTGAACATTCAGCATATATTGTTGAATCACTATTTCTTTTTCGTTTTATATAGGTCATACACACAGGTATTTAGCATTTTTGTTGTTATTATTTCAAATTCATTCTGTAATACATCCTCTGCTGTTTTTCTTAGGCTTCTATTTCTTTTTTCGTGGAACATTATAAGTTGTGACTGTTTTAGCGGGGGTGTGATATGTGGTATTAAACCATTAACCTATAAAGAATTATGACATTGTGAGGGCAAAAAGATCCTTATTTTGTTTTTCATTCTGCAGATTTTGTGGGTTAAGCTTATTTACTTTTAAGACGACAACGATATATACACTTGCGTCTACTCGATACCGTATATTATGATGGACAACTGCAGGTATTTGTAAAAGTAAACATTTTATTTAGATACCTGTTTTAAAATCAGTAGAATATTTCATTATCTGTGTTCTATTTTTATTTCACAGTAAAAATAACTGCTTTTTAATATAACTTGAGTTTATTCTGTAACTAACTCAATTACTTAACGATTTCTCAGATATTTTATACAATAAATAAATAAATAAAATATATATTTTATTTTGAGCTTTATCAACAATAAAAAGAATAATGTAATTAATTCCACATTTCACATAAACAAATTTTTTTACTTTGTATAATGAAACTTTAGTCAATATTTGTAGATTTTTTAAAACAAAATCTTAGTCAACTCACTTTGAACTTATGTTCCTAATAAATAAAACTTATTACAAGTCCTTCATTTCACAAATTTTACATAAGCCAAAATTGGTAATAAAGATTTAGAAAGACAGTTTGAAAATGCACTTAAAATAAATATTTTAATGGCCTTTCTGTATGTTTGATCTTATTTTGCATAACCCATGAAATGAACAACTTGTAGCAAAACTTAAATACTTAATTATTTTAACTGATCTGCTGGTGTTACCTCCAACCACATCTTTGAACATTACATTTTGACTTCACTTCAACCTAAAAACAGCCAAGATTTATTAACATAATATTGACTTAAATAGAAAAGTTGGATGTGATGAAAATTACTTTTTAATTTATAACTGGATTGTCTGTTATTTTGATTTTTAAAAAGCAATAAATACTAAACAGAAAAACAAAACCAAATTGTGTATTTTTAATAAAATACCAATAAAAGATTAACATATTTTTTGAAAATTTTACTATTAGAAGCTTAAACTTACTCTAGCAATGCATGCCTATAAGTTAAAACACAATACAAAAATCAATTTTTACAGCTTACTGTTTTTATTTAATTTAGTAAAGTGGAGGCCTAGCTATTATTTTTCTATTAAGTAATAGACAACATTAAATGATATTAACAAAATAGGCACATAATCTTACTACTTACCCTAGGTCCACTTAACATTCTTTCTCTAATAGCCCATCTCAAATCATCCCTACTATCTTGCCCTGGTATTTTAGTTCGCTTCCATTCTGATTGATAGTAATGATAAAGAGCAACAGGATCACACTTATTAAAAGAAGGTCTTGCTATGCCTGGACGTATAACTGCAGAAAAGAAGTTAAAAACATCTTACCTTAGAGGCTTCTGGTTTTAAATCCATTTTTATAGTAAAAAATGAAAATAAAACCAGAAAAAACTCTGCAAAGTTCAAAAAAAGACTTAATAATTTGCTTTAAGCAATAAATGGTACTCTACATAAAAAAATTACACTCATTTTAAAATTTGTAGCATTCCTTATACTAGTACATTTTATATTTTAGACTACTGATGAAAAATCAAATAAAAAGAATTTCAGAAAAGTACAACTCAGTTTATTTTTAAATAATTTAACGCTTTTATTATAAAATTGTATTTTTTATTAAATATAACATGTAATTTACTTACAGGCAACCTTAGACTTTCTTTCTTTGCTACTTGCTCTAGAGTGACACTCCCTAGTTGAGCTTGGATGTATACTTCTTATGGTAGATTCTGTAGTTTCTGATTTAGAAGTCCCACTAGTACCTCTACTGCTTACAAATTTTAGTTTATCTCTGTCAGTATCTGTATCAGCAGTCTGTAATTTGTCAATGTGAACACAATGCTCGTGTGGAATATTTTTACTAGTTTTGGTGTCATATATGTGCACTGCTATATGCTTATCTTTTTGTCCCACTTTTGATAAAGGAACATCAATTTTTTAGGTTCTTTTTGATGACCCATTTTTGGTTGATTTTCTTTATCATGACCATTTGTTGTATCATTCTCATCTTTACTACTTTCACATTCACAATATTCACTTTCTTCAGGGCAGTAAGACTGCTCTCTGCTTGTCTTCTCTGGTACTCCATACCGTGAATCATATTTAAGAAGCTTTTTTAAATCTGTAAAAAAATATATATTTAAAAACAGTATTTTGTATTTCAAAAGAGTATTATTTATTTACCAATAATAAATTCCTTTAGTTGCTGAGCAGTAATATTAGTGTATCCTAGTTGATTTAAATAGGCTAATACTTCTCTTGGGTCAATTTTTTCAGACATTTTGTATTTTGTTACAAAAAATAAAGAATGGAAAAATAAAAATTTAAAATAACGAACATAACAAAAATAACCTTCACAATGACAGTGACAGGTCGTTATATGAGCGGCGTAACTACCGTGTATTTTTCCACATTATTAACCGACTTCAAAAGGAGGAGGTTCTCAATTCGCCGCGTATGTTTATTTATTTTTTAAAGCAAATTTGTACGATAATATATTAAAACATGTTCATTGCTCTTATGATCTACGTAAAATGTGCTTCGAAGCACAAAGTAATAAGCTATAATAAACTAGAGTATTATTTATTCTGTTACTAAAGAGACAAAATAAAAATCTTTGTGTTGTGGCTGAGAGGTTGGCGTATCACTGCACCCTAAGCAATGAATGATCTTCATTTTTTTCATCTGTTGCTACATGGTTGCTACCGATTAAAAGGTTACACGTTACACGACAAAGAAAGAAGAATCAGCTGATCGATGTTTGTAAATATTTCTGAATTACTTATTTATTTTTAACAAAAAATAATATGGATAAATATGAAGTAATAGGAACACTAGGCGAAGGTTCTTTTGGTCGAGTTTATAAAGCAAAGCAATTATCAAGTGGCAACTTCGTGGCTCTGAAAGTAATCAGTAAAGTAAGTTGTGGTTATATGTAAAATTAAAACCTTAACCATCCCATAAATCTTAAAAAAACAGCATGATTTGTCCATGTTGACCTTATATCAGATTTTTAAGCCACATTTACCAAGATGGATTAAAGTGCCCTAATATCGGATACATTTTATTAAGCCCAATATTAATTTGAATTTTTCAATAAATCTGGGACATTTTTATAACAATACAAAGTATAGGTTTTATACAACCATATATTAAACAGAAATAAACTGCTTTGCACGTTTAAAAATTAATATAAAAATTTAAGAAAAATGGACAATTTTAGACTAACAACAAAACATTCATTATAAAAAATAGATTACAGACTTCTAGGAATAATCACTATCCGATATTAGGCAACGACCCGATATTATGGCACTTTATTGTTTTCAAAAATATTGTTATGACTTTTCTTTGACATTAAATAATTCTTATGCATTCTTTCGTTATCATCTTTTATTTAAGTTTTATATTTTAAATATTATGCAATTGCATGACAGTAAAGCATGATAAATTGAAGAGTGACGGAGCTAAGTAATCTAAGTGCCAAAATAAAAAAATTTACTTTTTGTTTATCAATATATTCTATGTGGCAGTACCAATATATCCCACTATGAGATCCTATTGCCCATTTCATACTAGCATCTGCAAATGAAGTCTTAAGTTGTAGCCACCCATATGTCCAGCATTATATTCTTGCTTTTTTCTTGGATCGAAGTGTCTATAACCACACTCCACGGATATAAATGGATTTAGTATAAAAACATTTTAATTTAAAACTGGTTCCGGTTAGTTTTGGTTAGTAGTAGTTAATTTTGATTAGCTTCTACATCTACAGCAACAACTTAATGATTTTCTTCACAATCAAAGATAAAACTCAATTTGTATATCTGTGACTTTAATTTATTCAAGCCAAGGAAAATTTTAATACATATGAGGCTATATGGGAATTACAGGCACAGATATCTGTGGAGTGTGGCTATAGAAGAAAACTGATTTTTGACAATTTTTAATTTTGGCCCTTAGATCACTTAGCCAACTGTACCCACTGTACAAGTAGTTGCTTGTTTATGGCATAAAAAAAGCTTGCACAGCTTTTACAGTTTCTTAGCCATCACTTAGCCATGTAAATTTTAAACTTAGTTGTTACTATAACGTTTTAATTTCAGAGAGGAAGATCTGCAAAAGAACTTAAAGGATTTAGAAGAGAATGTGAAATTCAAAGAGATTTACATCATCCAAACATTATTCAGATGTTGGATTCATTTGAAACAGAAAATGAGGTAACAAACAAATAAAATCAGTAACTCTTCTCTATATTATTAATAAATATAGAAGTTGAGATGTTATAAAACAAATAATAAATAAATAAACAATGAAAATATATATTTTTGTGTTGTTATTTGTTGGTTGTTACCCTGTAGATTGGGGACAATGACACTCGCTTTGTATTAAATCATTTAGGAAGAATCTGATTTTTTATTTCAGATTGTAGTTATAACAGAATTTGCACCAAAAGAACTTACAGGAGTATTATCTAAAGAAGGTTATTTAACTGAAGAAAAAGTACAACAAATTGTTTGGGATTTAGTATCTGCATTGTATTACTTACATTCTAACAGAGTATTACATAGGTAACTATTTGTAATAATATGTAATATTTGTTTGCAAATTATAATTAATTTCAGGGATTTGAAGCCTCAAAATATATTACTTGATTTAAAAAACAGAGCCAAGCTATGTGACTTTGGCTTTGCCCGGAATATGAGTACTGGTACCCATGTTTTAACCTCGATAAAAGGTATGCAAAAAAATGTATATTATTAGTTAATATCTACTAATTCTTTGGTAAATTATTTAGGTTTCAATTTCTTATTTATTGTTCTTCAGGTACTCCACTGTATATGGCTCCAGAGCTTATTGATGAACTGCCTTATGACTACAATGCTGATCTCTGGTCTTTGGGGTGCATTATTTATGAGCTCTTAATGGGTACTCCTCCATTTTGTACTAATTCCATATTACATTTAATTAGAATGATTAAGCATGAACAGATCCAGTGGCCAACATTTCTTTCACCAGAATGTACCTCTTTTTAAAGGTGAGTATATGCAGAATCTACATGTTCAGAATATTATACTTTAAAATAAAACTAGAGTAGTTAAAGTCTGAACCACCTATAATTCATTCTGAAAGCAATGCCGCCAAGTGCACAAAAAATGATAAAATAAACAAACCTTTTTGAAAGCACATAGCCTCTGACAGAGCCTGATTACATATATTAAATTTAAAATTTTTCTTTGTCAAAATATCATTCACATTTAATAAATTATTTTTTAGGGACTGCTACACAAAAATCCAGCTAGAAGACTGACTTGGGAACAAATACTCAAACATCCATTTGTAAATGGGCATATTCTCATATCTAAAACGACGGCAGCCATGCCATTAACTTTACCTCTTACGGCAAGTACACAGGAAGTTAAGGAGCAACAAAGAAAAGACAGTATTAATAATAAACATTTAAAGTAAGTAAGGGGACGCTCATTAATCACGTAATGTTTTTTTAACAAAATTTAACTCCCCTTCCCCTAGTGATACTCGGGGAGGTTTTAAACTCACCCCCCCATCCCTATTCCCTATTATGTGTATTTTTTGGTACAAAATATATTATTATTATTATTTTTACAATACAATCTTAAAATAAAAGTATGTTTAATCTAATCTTAGTCTAGGAGATAGACATTAAAATTGCAAAGCTTTTCAACAAAAAGAAAAAAAATACACGTAATATCTTTCCTACACCCTCTCCCCCTTAGTGATTTTTTCCGAACCCCTCCCCCCACCTCTGGTCAAGCCTCACGTGATTAATGGACGACCCCTAAGAAAAAAAAGACATATAACAATAAAGTGAGCACTCTTAATCTATTAAGCATAGGTCTGCGAGCCATTGAGAAATGCAAAATTGAAATAAAAATTACAATATTTTATAGGGTGTTCTCAAAATTAAGTCCTTAATTTTAACAGCTTGAAGAACTCATAGAGATGGGCTAATTTGTCAAAAATTGTTCATATAACAGATGGCAGGCTTCCAATAAAGCAGTTATTTAAATTAAAAAAAAGGTAAAAACTTTAACAGAGACTGATATTTTCAACCACTGTAAGTAAAAAAACATGCAAAATTTTGTTTACTCTGATATTGGCTATTTTTTTCGCTCTTTCAGGTCTTCCACTTAGGTTCTGACCACCGCGCCTCTAGGTGGTGCACTGTAGCCCTAGAGGCTTATTGTACCTTGATCCTTCCTCCTATTTACACGCCATTCATTCCATAACTGGGATGGTTGCTGCTCAGTCCGTCCGCTGACCCCCAAGCACCGGGTGCCTGGTCGGTGTACTCCGGTGATCGACGCTGTCGATTTCACCGGTGCGGCTGTTTATATTGGGTATATCTAGTTTCTGGTTTTGGTTTATTTATACAATAGTGCTAATAGTTCTGAGTTTATTTTTAATTTTGGGTGATTTGTTAATAAAAATGGCACACATTTATAAAAACAATGATATGGTGGACATTAATGAACTGAATGCTAATAAAATATAGCCATTAGAAGTAAGTCATTGGACCTACTATTTTAAATAATTGTTACTTAATAACTGCTCCATTTGGAAATTTTTATGTAAAGGATTTTTAGTAAATTAACTTCTCTTTTCACAAGTGATATAATGAGTTGTTAAAATACATGATTCAACTTTGAGAACTTCCATATGTTATAGGGGAGCAATTCCAAAAGTTACTAATCTTGAAAACGACAATCAAAATAATGTTACTAACAATTTGATAAAACAAAAGAGGAGAAACAAAAGATATCTGCAAATTTGGAAAATAATAATAGTACCAATACAGGAAGTGGACAAAACTTAACTGGTGCAAGACGAAAAGAACTGAAGAAATCTCAAGATCAAAAATCATCAAAAGAGAAAATGCCAAAGGAAAAAACTGACGTAAAAAGTAAACGTGATAATAGAGACTCAAAAAATGAAATTAAAGAAGTTACAAATGAGGGTAATAAACATAGTAGTAAGCAAGAGGAAATTTTAAGTAAATGTAAGTAAACTTTTTTGACTATGTATTCTAAAGTTTGAATTAATGCATGAAGTTAAAATAATTACATGCCAAAATATGAAGATTAAACCACATATACCTATATCCAAAAGTTGATATTAAGGAAGATACAGGGTGTCAAACTGAAAAATATTTTTTATGTATCTTGATAAATTTTGATACAGTTTGAATATTTAAATAAAACTTTGTATCTAGGGGTTTTTTGACATGAGCTTTTCAGATTTGATATTAATTTTAATGTGTAAACCAGAGGGGTCTGACTACACTACTTAAATTTTTCTAAACATCCTAACTTTTTGTGCTACACTGTATGTACCATCTAAGTAAACCAGTAAACTTCCCAATGGTTTCTACACAAAAAGGTATACCTTGTAAGAATGGCTCTGAGCAACCGTTTTCAAAATTTTTGAATTTAAGTGGATAAGTGCAACCAAAAAGTTACATAGTCGAATGATTCTTGAAGTTGGACATAGTATAGTAACTACTGTTGCCGAAACGTGGGTAAATCGTACTCTTTCCTAGTATCGCCCGCTATTCCCACACAGCGAAATTATTCCTCTGCCGAGCAACGCGCAGGCTTAATCACAGTATAGAAAAAGGATAAAACACACCTAAGTTGCGTGAGGCAGGGCAATAAGTTTTCCTCCATTTACCAGCAGACATGCTTTGCAAACCAACTGCCACGCTGTGTAGATTGCGAGCGCGATGCTAGGAAGGGGTACAATTCTACCCACATTTCGGCAGCACTGATAGTAACTCTCTACCAAAGTAGTTTCAATTTTTCCAGGTAAATAAAGGTATTGTACATGGTTTATTTACAATTAAAACCATTTATATGAGATTTGTAAAATCAAGTTGTCTTTCAACAGGTTTAAAAGAAAAACTTAATTTTATAGAAGACAGTCATCCTATAGAGCCTGAAGAATGGATAGTATTTTTACAGCGTTCAATTCAAGAAGTTATAGGTGGTGAAATGTCATCACTTATTCAACCCAATCTTACAAATATCATAGTGTCACCTTTAAGAAACTCAAATTCTAACAGTAAAGTATTAAGTTTTGTAGCAAAATTATTGTCTATTGCTTTTGTTGTTAAAGATACTCCTGAAGAAACCGTTGAACAAATAAAAAGGTGAATAATTTAAAATCAAAGAGCATAGAAAAGGAGAAAGAATCAATGTCTAATTAATTAATTTAATATAAGCCCATAGTTCCTAGTAGAATCATTTTTAAAAATAATAATAAAATCAAAATTTAACCAATCCAATTGATGGCTAAACGCATCACAAGACACACAGTGGCTGCCTTTTTTATTTATGGGGGTAAATCATGGCTATGTTTCTCTTCCCTTTTCTATGCTTATTGTGTAAAATGTAAGCCAGATTCATTTATTAATAGGCATACACATGTTGACGTTAAGGCATTTCTTCATACCTACCTGAAGGTAGGTACAAAGGCAAGTCTGCGAGTAAGGCCAATGCTATGGATTTGCATTGGAACGCGCCGTCAGTTCAGTATATACACGTTCGCATTTACTCCGCGAAACTACTTACAGTTCAGGTAGAATCGAAGGTCTGACTGACCCTGTGTATGCCCATTAAAGTTGATAGATGGAAAAAATGATTCTATTATATTCTTGTAACTATTAAAAAACTTCTAACTGTAAAATGACCAATCAATTTTATAATTTATAATTTGATATGTTCTTTCACTTGGAAAACCAAAAAATGTTTGCAATAAAGATTAATAAGCTCAAATATGAGCTTAAAGTTTTGAGTGAGAAAACATAATCATATTTGTATTTAAATACAAAATGTTTTAGTCAATTTTACTAATATTTTACAATGTTCTTTAAATATTCCATGTTTAGAAAGTTGTTTCTTTAGTAATTGACTTTTATTTTTGCCGTTTTTCATTTGCTTCAGGTATACCTAGAAGTTAAACTCTTACCAAATCTAATCTATGCCTCAAAACTTTTACTTAGAAAAGCCAAACCTGACTCTTCCACTTCATCTTCCAATTCCAAGTCAAATTCTTCAGGTGAAGACGTCACATTAAAGCACTAAGGAAAATGAAACCTACAAAGCATTAGATACGCTGGAAGCAGAAGATTTACTAGCATTAGAACATCTTTTTATGCTGGCTTGTCATTTGGTGCATTTAAAAGATGATTTTTTAATGCAATTTTGCGATGCTGTTGTTGTTTTGAATGTATTTGAGTTGATTAATTTGTTTTTGGGTTTGGGTAGGTACATTACTTTTTTGACAATGTGTTTTTATGCAGTTTTAAGCTACCCTATCAGAAGTGGCATATTAGATATTTTTAAACAGTTTTGTTTAGCTTGCCCAGTTTATGTATTTGTTTTGTTAAATTAAGTATTTGGAATCAAAGAAAAGTGCTTGATTGGTAAAATAGAGCTTACAGACATAACTTTTAAATCTAAACAAGTTTTCCAAACAATAGTTTGTTCTAAGTTCAAAAATAAAGGTAGTTTTCTCTTATGCTAAATTTGCATCTACCTTGTATACACTAGGATTTATTCAAACTTTAATCAGTGTTTCGTGAGTTTAGGCATATCCAGAGATATTTATCAAGAATAATTTCTTTTTAAGAAATTAAAAATAAAAAAGTTTCCCATATGGTTCTACATTTATGGTGGTCACCTGTATAATATTTAATTTTGGATTCAGTAAATAAAAAATTAATCTTTTTTGTATCTTATTTTTTTCTAGATTTTTAAGGAAAAAATACACTTAATTGCATATTCCTGAACAATATAAAGAACATGAGATAATTTGTTTTTGTTTTTTGAAAATTGTGTTTTATATTTTCAGCATTATTTTTTTATTTGCTCTGTATATTTGCATAAAGGGTAACAAAGTTATAACTTTGCACATTTTAGCAAAAAGAAAATAAGAATCTCAATGGACATTTTATCCATACTTACACATACAATTCGAAGACTGCCAGAAAATACGGAAATTATAGAAAAAATTATTCTAAGTGAGACAAAAGCGAAGGAAAACCAATTTCATCTTGGAGAATTTTTACGAAACTCCAATCCAGCCATGAGAGAGAGGACGTGTCATTTTGTTCTTCTTATGGGAAAATATTTTCAACAGAGCAGTTTGGAAAAATTGTGGACTGTTGAAATTAGAGATACACTTGAAGCTTTAATGTTTGATTCAATAGAAAGTGTGCGAAATGTAGGTATATTTGTTACAGTATTTTATTATTTTTTAAAGTATTTCTATTAGGAAAACTGTATACAGGGTGTCTCAACTCTATTTATAAACGAAGTAACTTCGCCTCTGTACAAGATACAAAAATAAACTTAAAATAAAAAATGTTTCACTAGATACACTTATTCTATTGACACTATAAGTTATTATACAAGGTGTCTTAAAAACAAAATGTTCATTGTCAAGTAGGTTTTTTTAATGGAACACATATTTGAACAAATTTTGACTATTTAATTTTTTGCATCTAAAACGTATAACACACTATACGTCAATTATTGCAAGTTTTTGAGATACCAACAGCATGTGGATACACCGATTAGCGGTAAAAGTAAGGAAAGAAAATAATATTTCGGTTCTAATTATTTTTAAATAATTCTGTCAGTGTTAGAATGACAAAATAATATGACCGCATGTAATTAACTTCTAATAGGTATGTTACGCCGAATTTGTGTAATTGCTGATTTCACGTATTTGGCAAAATTTTGCTTAATTCGTGAAATAGGCAAAACTGTGTCTTAATATGTGAGATCGGCACATTTATAATTGCCGAATACGCCGAAATTGGCAACCAAACTGGAAGTGGCGGGGTCAGCTGTTTTTTTTAGTTGGGCGACACCCGGCGGAAAAATTTGGAGGGTGGGGAGCAAACTGTGTGAAATTATGGGAGCAATTAGAAGCTATTAGTTCCCCTCCCAAAATCAATAAACATTTAAAATATAGTTTTTTGACATACATCTGAGTGTCTCCTCCAAAAGTTGCGGAAAAAATGCTACCATAAATTCCTTAGGCTATAATATAACGATTCCACCCAACTTACCCTAGTCGAGAAGTGGATCATTTCAGAGATCCAGTGTTTCAATCAGGATTTAATTTTTTTATAGGTAATTTTTATTGGTTATGGGTGTATTGTCACGATATTCGGCTAGTGGAGGGTTTGGCACGTAAAATACAAAAATCTGCTTTTATTATATTGGGAAAATTTAGGGTGCGTCACCTGTGGTATTTAGCAGCCTTAAACAAAATCACGTTTGAAGCCACTCAGTATTTAATTTTTAGATAAAAAATCCTATTTTTTAACATATTTTACTTTAAAAAGGAATACCTGATAAAATTTTATTTAAACAGCCGTTTTTAAAATATCTCATCATGTTCCTTGTAGCGAAAAAATCAGCAAACACTCACCCTTTGCTTATGAGTGGCCAGGTTTTGCAGAGCGAGGGCACATTCAACCTTGTGGGCGTCACATTTGAGAATAACCTTAACTGGCATAAACACATTGTATCTATAGCCACCGCGGCTTCAAAAAAGCTTGGATTTCTTTTTCGAGCCAAAAAGTATTTTTCTCCTTCCAATTTATACACTTTGTATGTGTCCCAAATTCGACCCTCTCTGGAATATTGTTCTCATGTCTGGGGAATGGCATCCAACCCTCAGCATTATTGATGCTATTCAAAGAAGAGCTGTTCGTCTTATTAATGATCCTCTACTTACTGAAAGACCCTTGCCCATCGTCGAGCTGTGGGAGATCTATCGCTCTTTTATAGATACTTTTACGGCTTCTTGCTCCGACGAACTATCCCGTATATAGTCCCTCCCTCTTGCAGCTCCCAACAGAAACCCCGTGGTACTGCACGGCGCATCCCTATACGGTCCAATTGGGAGAGGCCTGAACCTCCCATTTCTGTTCGTTCTTTTAGCCCCAGAGTTTCTAGACTGTGGAACCTACGCCAGCGGAGGTCTTTCCTTCTCCCCAAATCTTCAAGTTTTGTCCTGTGTTAACAAACTCCTCTTACCTTGCTTAAGACACCCACGGCACAAGTTAGTATTTAGCTCTCTTGGTTTCGTGGATTGTCCAAAGAATATAAAAAATCTACTGCAACCTGCTTTGTGGCTAGTCCAACTATACAGGGTGTTTTTAGAATAAGATGCTAATCTATGGGAGTGTGATTCTTTTAAGTGATTTTAAGAAGAAAAGCTAAGTAAACCTTTGTCCTCATGGCCTAACGTTTGAGATACAGGATAGTAAAGTTTTTTTAAAAATAACCTTTGTTTACCACTTGTAACATTTAGGACGTAGCTTTTACCTGGTCAAATAAGGTAATTATTTGTAAACTACATATCCTAAAAACCGCTGCGAAAATTAACTTTTGCCAAGTATACCTTTTTAAGGTAAAATTTATCTGATAAACAAAAAGTCAATGGGTACTGGCGGTATTCCAGCAAAGGTGCGCAAGGCTGTAACTTATGAAATAGTCAAGCCCTTAACAGTATTGACTAACACAGCAATTAAAACAGGGATATTTCCCTCAGCTTTAAAAGTAGGAGAAGTGGTTCCGGTATTTAAGAAGGGTGACAAGAAAAACATTAATTCTAAAAATGCAAAAATATTTAAGGAAGGGGCTCTGTCTAAAAGATAATTATTAGTAATTACGAGCAAATCTAATACATTTTTTAATCTGTAGCCCTTAGCATAATTTAAGTAAACATTTTGTTAATTAATCTGGGTAAATATTTGACCTCATTATTGTTGTTTTATTTTTCAGGCTGCTGAAGTAACTGTGGGCGAACTAAAACATAAAGAATTTTATATTAAGTCCTCTACGTCATATTAGATTCTGAAATTTGTGATATTTTAATGTATTTTATGTCTGATACTAAGTATTATTTTATATAATTTTGTAAATATACATATTTTTAAAAAAGTTGTTTTTAATTTTCTTGGTATTTTTTTTTAAACCCAGATGAAGAGGCTTGACTACGCTTTTCTTACTGGTTGACATATTTTTAGACTTTGTAGCTACTACAAGTTTTTCTGTTTCCAGGCACTTTTAACCCTTTCAGGACGGCACCATGTAGTGCTTGCAGTGCCGTGTGGACGGGAGTTTTGACAAGTCATATGGACTACTGGCATATATATATATATATATATATATATATATATATATATATATATACTATATATATATATATATATATATATATATATATATATATATATTGGTCACATAATTTAAATCATATTTATTTTAATTCAAAATCAAAGGCACATTTTAAACACACTAATAAGAAAAAATAAGTGTAAATAACATAAAAATACAAGCATATTAAGTTAATTTTTTAAAATTCTTCTGTGTATGAAAAATTTGAAAACAAGGGAATAGCATCTCCAGATATTATAAATGTTACATCGGGCGTTCCTCAGGAGCGCATTTGGCACCATTACTTTTTAATGTCTTCATGAATGATATTACCAGCTTTATAAAAACTCTAATATATTGTTATACGCTGATGATTTAAAATTGTATAGAACAGTTAATTCCATTAATGATTGTTTACTTATTCAGAATGATATTGATTCTTTGTCTCTTTGGTGTAGCTTGAATGGAATGACTTTAAATATAGACAAATGCAAGGTTATACAATTTTATAAAAAGAAAAATATCATAACATTTCAGTATAATGTTGGTGGTTACACTCTTGAAACAGTGAACAACATCAAGGACCTTGGTGTATACTTTGATAGTGCACTGAGTTTTAATTTTCACCTCGAATACATCTGTAATCGTGCAATAAAGATGCTTGGTTTTGTAAAGAGAACTTTGGCGGGTTTTAGTGATGTAAACTGCTTTAAGACATTGTATTGCTCATATATAAGATCTTTATTGGAATATGCCTGTCAGGTGTGGTCTCCATACTACGGGATACATATAGACTCCTTGGAAAGAGTGCAGAGAAATTTTTTAAGATTTGTTGCATTTAAATTGGGGATCCCCATAGATGAGGTGAACTACAGTGACCTGATGAAATCTTTACAACTCCCAGATCTTCAATCGAGGAGAGTATTCTTGGATATTTGCACTCTTTTTAAGATTGTCAATGGTCAAATTGACTGCCCTACTTTGCTAAGTTTGATTAATTTTAATGTTCCACAGAGAGTGGTTAGAGATGGTAACCTATTTCATGTACCGTTTCATCGAACGAACTATGGAATGTTCTCATCACTAACTAGGTTTTGCAGAAATGCAAACCAGTTTGCCAATAACATTGATTTCTTCTCACATTCAATAACTCAGGTTAAAGCCCGATTGAGGAGGAGAATATTCTATAGTGATGTATCGATGTAGAATCTTGTTGGGGCCTGTCCTGCTGGGATCATTAATGGTTGCCTTGGTTTATTTTATTTTTGTTAAGGTTTTATAAATGTATTTAATGTTGTTTAGTAGTATAATTTTAATAGTATTTATAATATTGTTATAATTAAATTGTCCTACAGAATTTATTATAAAATGGCCTGGTCCGTTAAAAAATTTTGGATATTTTACTGGCACGTTCATGATATCGGACACTCTCGCCGAGTGTCGTATATATCTGCCACTGTCCGATATATAGTACGCTCGCCTGTACGACATTAAGTTAGGTCACGATACGATGTGCCAGTCGTCCATGTAGCAAATTAATAAAATAGTTTTATGGTGATATCTCTAACAGTTGTCTCTAGAATTTATTATATTATCATATATATTGGTCATCCGTCTGTGCGCTAAATTTCACCTTGTCATATATATCGGTCAACCGTACTGAAAGGGTTAAGTTGCACTGTTGCCTAAATTTGTGTTTTATTTTTTTGTCTGTTTACTATTAAATAAACAAAAGCTTACTTTTGATCTGATGAGTCCCTTATGAGGCCCAATGAACATCCATTTGTTTAGAAGAAATGTATTTTAATAGATTACTTATTACACTATTTTGGTAACATCAAATGATTGACAATTTGCAACTGTTTAAGGTAAGCGGAATTTGTTTCGTTTTTGGGTAATAGTCCCTGGGCCAGTAATGAAATAGAATTCATGATAAGAACACTTTTAAAACCTTTTTGGGGTGGTTCATTTTGACGAGTCTACCACGAATATGCATACAGTCATATAAGGAATCGATGCTTTAACCCAGCCTGTCAATGTCAAATGTTTCGGGTGTCGGTCTGGGCGAACGCGTCACTTTTTTGTCGGATAAGTTTACCATAATGTTTTACATGTAATTTTTAAACATTGTGCCAAAAATCGTAAGGGTTGACTAATCCTATACCCAAAACATGTGTTTGAGACATATGGTTTCATGACTGTAACCCTTACCATTTTTGGCAAAATGTTTTAAAATAATTGCACATTAAAACATTGAAATAAACTTGTCCAACATAAAAGTGATACTTTCGCCCAGTCCGATACCCAAAACATTTGACATTGACAGGCTGAGTTAAAGCTCCGCTTCCATATATGGAGTTATGAATATTTGTGGTAGGCGCGTCAAAAGGAACTTCCCTAAAAGGTTTTAAAAGTGTTCTTATCATCAAGTCCATTTCATTACTGGCCCAGTAATAAAGTATAAAAAGGCAAACCTATAAGAAACTATGATTTTCAACATATAAAAATATATTACATTTAATATCTTTGGTACAATTTAACTAAAAATTAAATTTTGCTAAAGTAACTAGTATATGAGCACCCATTAATATGTCTATACAATTTTAACATTTAAAGCTTTAAAGGTAAAATCACACAGTTAAATTAAGTTAATGTGACAAATATTTTATCATCAAAAAGTATATTAAATATACTCAGCCTAAAAGTTGTATATATTTTTTATTGAGTCACATATGGGTCATAATTAAAGAAATTTAAAAATCAATTAATGACAATGGTTTAATCAACAATAATCCATTTAGGTAAAAACTTGTAAATTTGAATTTACCCAAAAATATTTTTTGTGTGAATTTTAGTCTTGAGATTGAAATTTTAAAAATATAATAATCAAGATCAGAGATTTTCTAGCCTATGTTCGGCATAGAATGCAGTCAGTTTAACAACACAAGAAGTCATTTTTTGATTATAAGTCCTCATATCACGCAGAACTTGTTCATCTTTGTGGTGTCTTTCCAATGCCAGGGTGTAGAATAAATTCTTTCGGCTTGGAGCAAATCTTGACAAAACCTATTAACAATTAACATTTTTAAAAAGGGTGTAACATAAAACTTGAGAAAAAATTAAACCATGGATTTGATGTGTTGTTCTTTTTTCCCTCATTGTTTGACCATTTTTGCTTTTGCGTTTAAACAACTTGGGAAAAAATAATTTTACTCTTGTTACAAGACATTTTCAAAAATTTGTGAAGTTATATAAAACTTACATTAAAAGTTGTGTTCCTAACCACCCGTGATGCGGTTCTAGACTTTCAGCATATGCCTTTTTTACAAATGGTGTCAAATCTTGGGATGATCTCTCACTGTCACTATCAATTACTATACATTGAAAAAATGTGCTTAGAAAATGCAAGGCCCTAAAATATAAATTTAATATAGTTTAAAATTTTAATACAATCTACCAAATATTTATAGATAAAAAAGTTCAAAAACAAAAAATTGTAGTATATATGAAAATTTTTTGATTAAAAAGGTAAAAAGAAACATAAAATGTCTTAACCAAAAAGATAAATCTATTTTTTTATAATCTTGTGTTAATTATTACTTTGAATAAATAATGACAAAAGTAGAACATAGTTAAATAAAATTTTGAAACTAAAAATGAATTAAAAACATCGTTTTTAGTGAAAAAAATAGACTTAAAAATTGAACCAATAAACATTGTGCAATACCATTTTTGCTGTTTAAATTTTGTAATGGTACATATATGAACACTTTTTATTGTTTATTTGTAAAAGCAAAATTATTTTTACACACATAAAAAGCATTTAAAGCAACATTATTATTCTAAAATCATTTGGATAAAATTATGTATTGTGTATTCTTCAGTTTAAGTCCACAAAACCAGTTTAACATGTCACTGCCAAGCCATTGGTTTTATTGCTTTCATATAAGTAATCACCCTAAATAGCTTAGTGGAATGGAATGGCAATAGGGATTTATATGGAAATATTTATCTTAACACTCTCAAAACTGTTATATAAGATAAGAACCTTATGCTATCTTAATTGGTCCAATACAAAAGAATGACCTCATTGTGTAAAGATATTAAAAACACTTAAAATTATTACAAGGTAAAATGTACAATGTGTAATTTTTATTTATTTAAAATCAAAATATTTCATTTTTTAAAAGAAATAGTAGTTTTCCCTAAAAAGTACTGCATGTTAGCTACTAGCTGCAATTATTATTAATATATTAATTACAATTAAAAGGTAATGTTTATTTTGTATGGTGATCTTACCTTCTTAGCCACAGTAAACCATCTGTAGCTAACATATCACCTTCAACTTGTTCTTTTAAAATCATAGTTTCTAGGTCTTGATGTGACTCAGGGTCTTCTTCATATTTCTGTCTAATTTTCTATAAAAAAAAAAATATATATATATATTTGCTTTTTTATAAATGTTGCTTAAAACCTATTTTATAGCATAGATTCATAAAACGGTAAAGCAGGTACAATAAGCTATAAAGTTGGGTACATATTAGGAAAAAAAAAAAATTGGTTGTCTGTAAAGCTGGTTTACGTATGATGAATTTATGTGATAATGTCATAAGGTATTTACTTAATTTATACAGAATCAACTACAAGTAACAATGTGGCATTAACAATTTATTTCAACTTTTCAAAAACAAAAAAAAAAAATAAACAATTTATACCATATTCACTTTACACTGCTCTTCCTACTTGACAAAAACATGTAAATGTATTATTGTATAGCAGGCGGACCATGGATGAGAGGTTGCCTCGTAACTTTTGAGCCAATCAGATGTTCGTATTTATGCGCGGCAATATGTCACTCATACGACTGTTTGAAAATCGTGGTATAAAAGAATGGCAGCAAAATGTTTACGGTATGCTTGTAATAAATAAAAATTGTAGGGAAAACTAATGTTTATGATATTTAACAGAAAGTATTTATATTGGTGCAAATATATTGTGTTGTCAAAATATTCATATTATGAAAGTTTCTTGGCTTAATTATTTAAATAAAACCTATAAAATGTAAGCTTATATATGTCTACAAAATAATGTAATAGAACTTACAAGAAAATTTTACAAACACAGGTATTAATCTAATAAAAACAAAGCAAGAGCTGCAATTCTATTTTATGGGTGACTTAGCGTCACCCGCTCGCGCCACTTCCGCCATAGCTTTACAAGACAACCTATGCTCCACAAACCTTCAGACGGACCGCTCAAGATAGGAGAGAAACAGATGTCGAACGCTGCTCTGCACTTTAAGGTAATGGAATGCCGCATGAGTCATGTTTTTTGTGCATGCAGTTGGGTCCATCGAATTATAAGACATTATCACATCAAACAACTTGGTTTTATAATTAGTATATTCCTTTTACCTTGTAGAACCGTTCTGAACCATTTTCTGAACTGTCAATAGTGTCAAGAACGGTTCTATAACATGAAAAAATGTCAAAAAATTGTAAAAGGAACACTCATGGTGTCGTTCCGGGCGGTTCTGGAGCATAAAAGGAATATACCAAATGTGGTCACTCTATGCTTTACTTTTTAAATAAACTTACCGTTATATTTCCACTCATGTCATTAACTACAGGTGCAAATACTTTTCCAAATTTTTCTACAACAAAAATTAAATGTGAACCTTCTTAAAAGATGTGACAGTCATTTATATTTGATTTTTATTTTACAATAATTAAACTTCGACCTATTTTCTTTATTATGTTTTAATCAATTATAAATAAGTCCAAAAAGCAGCTGGATTTATTAGGTATAAAGCTATACATCAAAATAGTAATCCTTCTTAGTTCAAAACATGTGGAAAAAAAAACAGTATTAAGGCATGCTACCTATTAAATCGTAAGTAATTTACAAATTATTACTATAGCCTAATTAATTAACAACTAAACAGGTTAAATTTATTATTTACCAACTAAAGTCAAAATGCCATCAGATGCTTCCAAAAATTCAACAGTTTTGAGCTTCTCGCTTGCATCGGGAAAATGAACAGATAATGCTGTAAAGGCAGTTTTCGTTTCTTCATTAGGGACGGCACCGTTTTTCACAGACATTTTAATAATGATTTTATAAATTTGTATTTGATTGTTGATAAAAAATTGTGTACGTTACGTCACTGTCATTTTATTTTTTATTATGGTTATGATATGTAGTACAAATCTTCATCTTATAAGACAGGCAGTAATACTAGTAACAAAACGAATCGTGCATTAAACCATACTTTATTTTATATTTAGCTCTTTGCTAAAAGATTAGATTTCCTTTTCTTTAAGAAGGAAAAAATTTTTTGTACTCTTACTGCCAAAAGAAGACTAAAGACTAGTGTCATGTTAACCTCTTTTCGAAGTACAAAGCTGTGTTTTGTGCGTCTCTAAATAGTTTTTATGTAGATTTTTCACAAAAATATACATCCTTTTGATAATTTAGTGCACCAAAATGGTTAAATTAACAGCTGAGCTGATCCAGAACTCCATGCAATACATAAATCCTGTGAAAGATCGAGAGCTAGATCTTAGAGGTAAGAAAACGTCCAATTTTTTTTCGTTCAACCTTTAATTAAGATAATAAAACATATTTATTAATTTTTAAAGGTCCTAATCACCGTTTTCAATTATCAGATTCAGCGCTATGCTTCTATAAACTTGTGAGCAGATTAGGACCATTGATAGGACTTATAAAATATCGTGAGGTTTTAGTGGTTATATGAAATAAACTTCCATGAATTACACTATTAACCCTTTCAGTACAGTTAACCGATCTATATGACAATATAATAAACATCTTTTAGAGACTATGGTCAGATATATTGGCACAATATTATTTTCGAGATTATTTTATTAATTTGCCCCATGGATGACTGGCACATATGTATATCGTGACTTAACTGTTGTGTCATACAGGCGGGTGTACTATATATCGGACAGTGGCTTACGAGGTGGCATATATATGACACCCGCCGAGAGCGCCTGATACCATGAATGTGCCTGTAAAATATCTAAAATTTTTAGTTTTAACCATTTTGGTAGCGTTTACGATATCATTTGATGATCAAGAAGGTCTGTAGCGGAAAAGAGTAAAAACTAAAAGGTGCCGCCCTGAAAGGGTTAGGGTTTATTATTTCTTTTGCATACCTTTTAATATGCTTTTTATTTAGGATACAGAATACCAGAAATTGAAAACTTGGGAGCTACTGGAGACCAGTTTGATACAATTGATTTCTCAGATAATGACATTCGAAAATTGGATGGCTTTCCATATTTAAAAAGGCTTAAGTGTTTACTTTTAAATAACAATAGAATAATGTAAGTATTAAATAAATTCCTAACTTTATTAATGTATATAAAAAAAATCATTTTTATTCAATTTTCTTTTATTAATGTTTCATTGATTTTAGTCGTATTGGAGACCATTTGGAGGAATACATCCCAAATTTGGAAAGTCTTAATTTTGACAGGAAACCAAATTGAAGATCTTGGAGATCTTGAACCATTAACATCCCTAGAAAATTGACAACCCTAAGCCTTATGCATAATCCTGTAACTGCAAAACAACACTTTAGGTTATATGTTGTATACAAACTGCCACAGTTAAAATTACTTGATTTTAGAAAAATTAGGACTAAAGAAAGGGAAGAAGCTAAAGCATTGTTCAAGAGTAAAAAAGGAAAGGAAATACAAAAGGAAATTATTAAAAGATCAAAAACTTTTACTCCAGGAGGAAATATGCATAATATTGCTAAGAGTAAAGGTAAGATATAGATTAAGATAAGAATCATTTTCAGTAATATATAATTTAGAATTAGTAACATACTCTATTCTTATTTACAGGATTGTCTGATGAGGAAATAAGAAAAATTCGAGAAGCTATTAACCGTGCTAACTCACTTGAGGAAGTAGAAAGGTTACAAAAATTCTTCAGTCTGGTCAAATACCTGGCAATGAATTTGATAGTAAGTGGTATTTTTAATACAATTACATAGTGTAAACCTGATAGTTTTAGTTAGAAATAGTTTTGAAACTCACTAGCGTGACTTTATTAAAAACTATATGGACTTCCTTGTGCAATAAGGAACTTACCGACCTTTTTAAAGTTTTGAGAAAATAATGAAAAATATATTGATAAATGAGTTTCACTTTAAATATTCTTTAAAACAATGCAATGCCAATGGTACATTTTGATATGTTCCGGATACATATGAGCATACTATCTTATTTAACAAATAATAAATTTCCTGAATGTTTTCTAAGTATTAATTATTATTATTATTAATTAAATCCAAATTGTTGGTTGGATCCTTATTGCATAATGCGGTCCAATATTATGGAGTGTGTCTATGCATGGTTTTTAACTATACCTGTATTTTTAGATTTTAATATTTTGAGAATAAGACTCGGAAAAAGGTATTCTTCATAAAAAAATTATTTCATCTAAAATGTTAAGAGCTGTGAAATACAGGGTGTTTAAAATCGCGAAAATATTTTAAAAATAGAAAAAATCTGCAATTTTATTTTTCAAACCACTGATTAGTAAGATAAGATTTAAAAGTAATAAAAAATTGCATTTTTTTTTCTGATCCAAAATGATTACTGGAGAAATTTAAGTGTAAAATGAAAACACTGGTCTTTTCTTTTTTTTTTTTTTAGTTTTTATATGCAAACATTATCATGTTTAGTTAAAATTTGTGTAAGCAATAATATAAAAAGTAAAGATTTCTGCAACTAAAAGTTGAAAATTCCATTACTTTTTAACACGCTTTTATTAACTTGGGTTGTAACTATCTATCTATCCATCTGGCTGCCTATGTAACGGAATCTTTGAGCCTAATTTTAACCAACTTCCAGCTATTCGATTTCTTTGAAACTTTGCACACGTATTAAGGAAACATGACAATGCAATAATCTGCAAACAGTATCCCGTTATCTTGTTTTGATCGCCAGGAAAAAAATTCCATTATATTATAAAAACAACACCTAGGTTGCCATCTGTTGGCAACATTTCAAACTTTGCTATTAAATGAAGAAGAAATTTTTTAGTGGGTTTGCAATATGTTGGCAACGGTCCAAACATTGCCTGGATTGCCATCTGTTGGCAAAATTTCAAACTTTGCTACTTAATGAAGAAGAAATTTTTTAGTGAGTTGCAATCTGTTGGAAAAATTTTAAAATTTGCTACTCTTGTTCATTAAAAAATTTTTTCGCCATTTTGTCAAGAGTAGCAAAAACTAAAAAATGAAAAATAATTAATAGTTTAAAAAACTAAAAAACACGCTTTTATATGCAACCGAACTAAAAATTAGAAAATAATTTTTCATTAAAAAAATATTGTCATTTCATAGTAAAAAGCGTGGGGTGATAAATATATTAAATGTTATAATTATTATATTTGCAAATATCTATGATGGAAAAGTTATGAAAAAATAGTAAAATGCACCCCACGCTTTTTACTATGAAATGACAATATTTTTTTAATGAAAAATTATTTTCTAATTTTTAGTTCGGTTGCATATAAAAGCGTGTTTTTTAGTTTTTTAAACTATTAATTATTCATGCTATAAGTATTATGTAAAATAAATAGTACTGAATTTTTGTGTTTGCCAAAGATTTAAAATTTGTGCTAGTGATTTAAAATTACAAAGATGGTATCTTTGTAATTTTAAATCTTCCTGTATATCATAAGACAATTCGTAAAAAAATACTAAATTGTATTTTTTTAAACCATTTTTTTAACTAATCTTATTTTTTCCTAGAAACTAAAACCAATAGGGAAAAATTTTATTACACATTTTTAATTACTTTTTCATGCTATTTATTTTGGTAGCTTCAGAAACATATTTTTTAATTTTTTAAAGTAATATTTTTGCAATTTTAAACAACCGTGTGTATATCCTACAGCCATTTTTATTTCAGCTTTTAGTATTTTAGATAAGGCAAAATATTTTATAAAACATATATTTTTTTGAAAATGGTAAAAATTAAAAAAAATACAGGTATAGTTAAGTCTATCCGTGGACACACTGTATATTTCTTATTTTAAAAAAATCCCTAAAGATTTTGCTAGTTGATAACAGTATTTGATATTGGTTTATTTTTTAGGTCGACACCATGGTACAATGGAGGTTGAATGATTAAAATAGCAAGCCATTTTTAACACGCTTTTATTAACTTGGGTTGTAACTATCTATCTATCAATCTGGCTATCTATGTAACGGAATCTTTGAGCCTAATTTTAACCAACTTCCAGCTATTCGATTTCTTTGAAACTGTGCACACTTATTAATGACCCATGACAATGCAATAATCTGCGAAAAGTATCCCGTTATCTTGTTTTTAATCGCCAGGAAAAAAATTCCATTATATTATAAAAACAACACCTGGGTTGCCATCTGTTGGCAATATTTCAAACTTTGCCATTCAATGGAGAAGAAATTTTATAGTGGGTTGCCATCTGTTGGCAACATTCCAAACTTGGACTGGGTTGCCATCTGTTGGCAACATTTCAAACTTTGCTACTAAATGGAGAAGAAATTTTTAGTGGGTTGCAATCTGTTGGAAACATTACAAACTTTGCTACTCTTGTTCACTAAAAATTTTTTCGCCATTTTGTCAAGAGTAGCAAAAACTAAAAATGAAAAATAATTAATAGTTTAAAAAAACTAAAAAACACGCTTTTATATGCAACCGAACTAAAAATTAGAAAATAATTTTTCATTAAAAAAAATATTGTCATTTCATAGTAAAAAGCGTGGGGTGTTTAATATATTAAATGTTATAATTATTATATTTGCCAATATCTATGATGGAAAAGTTATGAAAAAATAGTAAAATGCACCCTACGCTTTTTACTATGAAATGACAATATTTTTTTAATGAAAAATTATTTTCTAATTTTTAGTTCGGTTGCATATAAAAGCGTGTTTTTTTAGTTTTTTTAAACTATTAATTATTAAATTAAGAACCACAGGTAAAGTATTTATATGTAGAATAGGCAACAGACTGCATTGTAAAAATGAATTGGACACATTATTTTTGTAAAATTAATTTCTTATTTTATTAAACTGATAAGAACAACAAATTTATTGTATTCCTGGAACAATATGTAATAAATAAAGTTTTTTTGTACAATATTACTACATACTTGAATACTAGCTGTATAAGGTTGAGAAGCGATACTACAAACTATACAGACTCAGGTTTTTAAATAAATTGGTTATGTATAATTAAAAGAGTTTTATTGTGTTATAAGTTACGTTGCCATTGCTTGATATGCTAAGATTTAGTAGATAGAACAGTAAAAAGCGCGAAGGAGCAGCACATTTTTTTTTATTTATTTATGCGAATATCCTTAGTTTTAAAAACCTATTTTAATCAATATAGTAAAATACGTCATCAACCCGGGAAAATTAAAATTTTAACAAAATTGTCTGTAGTTTTTTGTAAATAATTTTTAAAGTTGATTAAAATTTATTTTTCCAATTTGTGAGCTAAAGCAACTTCACAATGTTGTCAGTCTTATGTAAAAAGCGTCACGTTAAATAAATATGCCTACAAAGGAACAAGCCATAGAAAAAGGATGTCGTATCTTTTGTGACGTAGGCACACTCCAACTACGTCATTGGACTATCCGGCGTTTTAAATAATTTCGCGGGCATTTACACAAAAATGCAAATTTTGGCATTATTACGAAAAAGCTTGCAATTTTAGAAAAATTTAAAGAAAAGAAATAAAATTTAATCTATTTACATTGAAGATTTGCTGCCTTAGACACATGGCTAAAAGCCCATTTAGGAGTTAAAAAAGTGTATTGTTTGTTAATGATTATTTTTATTTTTAATTTTGTTATTTAAATATAAAAAACAAGAAATATTAAATATCACAAATACATAAAAACAATTCGTTAAGGTATAAAAACAAAAGAAATAAATAAGTTTAAAAATACATCCTAAGTTAACGGACAAACTGTAAAGGGAGGGAAAAACATCACCTAATGACATTAGTGTTTTAGTATCGGGTCTTAGTTCTGGATTTGTCTGAAGAAGTAAATTTAAAAGTTCCTGCATCTGTTTGCCATATCGTTTGACGTTTATAGATTTTAGTTTGCCACTTGCAATCGAGAGAACTACGTTTGAAACCTAAAAAAATGATTGGGTAAATTTATATTATAACAGTAAAATGTGCGACACAAACATAAATAATATATTAACATAAAGTTCCAAAATAACATTTCGAATGAAAAGTGAGCTGTTCGCGAGGTCTCGAAACAAGCAGAGCTAATCCAGAATATTTAAACATTTTCGATTTTCGTATCAATCATGTGTCATTTTTACATTTGTGTATTAAGTGGATGCCGTAGCACGTTAAATTGAGCTAAATCGCGATTCGCTGCCGTTTTTAAATATTTGTTTTGGAAAAAGTTGTATATAAAAAGTTTCTTTAAATGATTCAAAGATTATCGGAAAGTAGTTATTTTTACGGTTTTGTAAGTTTGGAAAATTTAATGTGTTAATTATAAACATTACCAAAAATCAATTAACATTTCGATAATCTTTCACCAATTTTAGACATACCTTAAATGAAACGTTTTCTTTAAAATGAATAGTTTTCGAATGGCATGTAAAATTCTAAAATTACATACCATTCAAAAACTATTCATTTTAAAGAAAAACGTTTTACTTAAAGTATGTCTAAAATTGATTAAAGATTATTGAAATGTTAATTGATTTTTGGTAATGTTTATAATCAACACATTAAATTTCCCACAATTATAAAACTGTAAAAATAACCACTTTCCGATAATCTCTGGATCATTTTAAAAACTTTTCCATATACAACTTTTTCCACAAAAATATTTAAAAACGGCAGAGAATCGCGTTTTAGCTCAATTTAACGTGCTACGGCATCCACTTAATGTAAAAACCTAATACTAGAACTTAGTAACTGTTTTATATACTTTTTGGTAATTAATATGAATATCGGTTGTTTAATTACTTTTTGTTTATTAGCAAGGCGCAAATTGAGTCGCGTGCGACGCGACACAGCACAACGCGTACTTAATAAAAACGCCTTGCTTTTGTAGTAGTGGCACAATTTCTAGGGTCGCGCGCTACTTGCTTTTCAGAGAAATAAAGTTTTGTTGTTTTGTTTATTGTGGATATTATCATGTGGATTCTGATACTAAGCAGTTTCTCTTTTGTATAATTAGTAAAATCAACAGCACTTATCGTAAAGTTGTAATTTCAAAGTGTCTGTCTGTCACTACTTTTTCTCTCTAATAATATATACTTATTTGGTGATTTAAATTTTAATTTCGTTTTTACCATAGAATAAAGCAACACATCCTATTCAATGTCATCTAATTCTGATACAAATCCAGAACTTAACTAATAAAAATTATTGTTTCGTTCGAGTATCAGACATTTTTCGAAGTGGTCGGTCGCGTCTTAATATGCGGTGAAACACGCGGCGCATCTGGTATGTTTGAGTCGTGTCTCAGTCGCGTCACCTCGCACGCGCAACGTACGTTTCTCAATTTGCGCCTTGTCTTAAGTATGGATATACACAGGGTATTACAAAATGTTGTTAAGAAAATTTAAGGTCCGATTCTACTATTAAAAATATGAAAAAAAAAAACATCATACAAAGGTGGGTCCGAAAATGCATTGTTTGCCAGATATGTTTAACCTAAAAAATTCGGTTTTTTATTAATAAAAAAATTAAATATTCCTTATCCAATTTTGGCAAAATTTGGCAGTGTTATTTGTAGCATTAAGAGGCTAATTTAGCTCCAACTTGATTAAATTTATTTGGTCTAGAAAATGTGACGTCTTTTCGACGTCATTTTTTCTTCATACTAGCTCATAAAAACTGTCATGTTTAGAAAACCCGCCAGAAAAATGTTGTGACATTATATGATTCGTGTCAAAATCCAACCGAAATATCATATGACAGAAAAATAAGACTAATAATTTTACAAGATTGAAATAAAAAAACTCTACCGATAGATGGCGCAATGGACAATAAACTACTACGTTTATTCAACATCTTCGCTTTTTATTGCCTACACCGTACCGATGAGACTAAAATAGTTCGAGACCGGTTGGTGATCTCGATTAGCTTTGAAAGAAATATCTTTGGCTAGTGTAAAAATCTGTACATATATGTAACATAATATATAACCTATTACCTACAAAATTGAAATTACACTTATTCTTTAGATTTGGATGACAATATTTCCGAAACTAATGAAGATAGGTAGATATATTAAATCTAGTATTTTTTAAAGCTCTTTAAAAGATCTTTTTATTGGTGATGGAATATATACGGCGTTCCATTTTAAAAAAATCATTCTTTTTCTTCTACCCTGTATATTTTACAAGATATTAAAAATCTAATCATTGATTTAGAAACTACAGAATCAACCAAACAAACTGATATAATTATTTATTTTGTACAATAAAAAATAATAAAAAGTTAAGGGGTGTAAATTTATAACTTGACACCCGGTACATAGAATCTGACCTTAAATTTTCTTAACAGCATTCTGTAACACCCTGTATATGTTATACTTACTGTACCCTCAAACATTTTTTCCATTTGACATAATTCGTAAAGAATGCATCCCAAAGCCCAAATGTCCGTTTTGTTATTGTACGGTTTTCCATCGCAAAGTTCTGGAGCAACGTAGTTGCAAGTGCCAATAATAGTTTTAGCCAAATAATTACTAAAAGATTAAAAAAAAACTTGGTAAAGTCCGCGCGTTTAGTAAAGAGGCCACCGACGTCATCATTATCTACGCGAAATCTTCGGTAACTCTTTCAATCGCGGTTTCGAGGGCTTCGTATCGTTACCTAGGAAGTAGGCATTTTAAAGATTTGATTTAAAAAAATAAATAACATTTTAAATACGGGATGAGGGAATAAGAGGACATTTTGCGCAGAAAATGATGACGTCGCGTCGGTGGCCTCTTTACTAAACGCGCGGACCCTATATGTTTTTGTTTTGTCAGTGAATATATCAGTCCCATAAAATTAAGGCCATGACAAAATGCAGCTACGGTTTCTTTTACTTGTATTTATTTGTCTATGACAAAAATCAGGAGATCTAGGAGGTCATCATAGACAAGAGAATATAGGTAGCGGTCATGGTAAAAGAATAAAATTATTTACCTTAAAGTAGTATATTTTTTATCATACTTAGGTTATTAGCCTCGAAATCGGCATTAGATTCATTTACATACTTAAAAAATAAATCATTTTTCTTGTAGAAATAGCTGCTTTTAAAATATACAGGGTAGGTCAAACAAAGACGTCCAATATTTTTTTTACTAATGGTGAAAAAAGTAGGTACATTATTTTTAGTTACAAAGATACAGAGTGGTAAACTATTAAAAAATAATTGGTTTTTTAATAATATCTCAAAGATTCGTTAGTCGATTTTTTTGAAATTTGGAAGTGTTGTTCATTATGATAGGACGCTACTTTAGCACTAACTAGATGATGCTTAAAAATTCCAGCGGCGGCGCTAGGGGCAATCTTACTGATATTATTGAAAAAAAAATATACGCCACTGACTTTTTATAAGTTTTTATATTTTTAAGGATAAGCAGTCGATTATACATTTTTTTGTTCCTTGATATTTGTTCGCATCTTGCTTTATTTTCGAGAAAAAAAATTATTTCGTGTTTAACGTGGATCGTGAACATGGATTTTTGCATCTTTGTAACTAAACATTGTTTATCTTCTTTTTTTCACCATTAGTTATTATTTGTCCCTAATAACAATTTCTCAAATTTTGACGTCTCTGTTTGGCCCACCCAGTATTAAGATTTAACTATAATTTTATAAACTTTTAAACGTACGAGTATATTTGTAGTCTTAGTTAAGATTTAGGTTTTTCCCCAATTTAGGTAGGTACTTACTTGCAGAGTAACTTGGAAATACCAAAATCACCAATTTTCAGTACGTCACTTTGTAGACCAGTAACAAAAATATTTTCACATTTAAGATCTCTGTGAATAATTCCTTTTTCATGGATGTGGTTTAATCCCGAAAGTATTTGACAGAAAAAATCCATTACTACCTAAAATTGGTATGTTGCTTTAAAAAACGAAATTTGGGAGCACAATAAAAATATTATTAAATAAATACTTAATATTTAAGAAATCTTTACCTAACGTTAGCCAAATAAAAAAATATTCTTTTGGTGATTTTTGTTTTTCATTTTATATACAGTACAGTCCACAAAAGCCTGAGACCTGAGTCACAAATTATCAGAATACCCAGATGCGAAACCAAACGTGTTCGTTGAAATCGGTCACCACTATGGTTCCTCCCACTGCGTGGTGGATATACACTCCACGATTTAGTACGTGACCCAATGATCATCTAGGTGTCAGTTAGTCCCATATTTTTGTTGGTATAGAACGTGAGCATAAGTTAGTTAATTGTGTTTAGCTGTTTGCAAACTTTTTTTATATTAATAAAGTGTTAGTATAGGGTCTTCTTAATTTTTTTACCGTTTAATATGGGATATAAATGTGTATATTTATACTGTACCGGGAGCGGAAAATCACTTTTTAGATTCCCAAAGGACCACTTAAGGTAAATGTAAATGTGATATTTTGTTATACTTATAATAAAGTTATTTTTAATTAGTCCGTACATGTTGATGTGCAGGCTATAGATAATATCGGGTACATTGATCTTCACGTAGCCATAATACTTTTTAATATAAAAATGCATTACAAGTATTTTCTTGATGTAGTAAGTTCTATTTACAAATAATTAATAGTTTAAAAAAACTAAAAAAACACGCTTTTATATGCAACCGAACTAAAAATTAGAAAATAATTTTTCATTAAAAAAAATATTGTCATTTCATAGTAAAAAGCGTGGGGTGCATTTTACTATTTTTCATAACTTTTCCATCATAGATATTTGCAAATATAATAATTATAACATTTAATATATTTATCACCCCACGCTTTTTACTATGAAATGACAATATTTTTTTAATGAAAAATTATTTTCTAATTTTTAGTTCGGTTGCATATAAAAGCGTGTTTTTTAGTTTTTTAAACTATTAATTATTTTTCATTTTTAGTTTTTGCTACTCTTGACAAAATGGCGAAAATTTTTTTAATGAACAAGAGTAGCAAATTTTAAAATTTTTCCAACAGATTGCAACTCACTAAAAAATTTCTTCTTCATTAAGTAGCAAAGTTTGAAATTTTGCCAACAGATGGCAATCAGGCAATGTTTGGACCGTTGCCAACATATTGCAACCCACTAAAAATTTCTTCTTCATTTAATAGCAAAGTTTGAAATGTTGCCAACAGATGGCAACCTAGGTGTTGTTTTTATAATATAATGGAATTTTTTCCTGGCGAACAAAAACAAGATAACGGGATACTGTTTGCAGATTATTGCATTGTCATGTTTCCTTAATACGTGTGCAAAGTTTCAAAGAAATCGAATAGCTGGAAGTTGGTTAAAATTAGGCTCAAAGATTCCGTTACATAGGCAGCCAGATAGTTACAACCCAAGTTAATAAAAGCGTGTTAAAAAAATATGTGGATAATAATTTAAATGGTTTTTCTATAATGAAAATATATTTTTAGCACAAAGGTCTGGCTTAAATCTGCCGGAAGGAAGGATTTTTTAGAAAAAAATCTGATGAGTTATAAATTATGCGGAGATAATTTTACAAATAAATTTATTTTTATTTGGTCATCCGCAATAAAACGTCTATTTAACACTACCGTGCCGACAATATTTTTCAAGCCATTATTATCAGAAAATACAGACAATTCTAAGAACCTTCCAAAAAAAAATACTATTTTATCAGGTAAATATTAAATAAATCTTAAAAAGTTTTTTTTAACTATTTAACATTAATACAAAGTTTTTACAAAATACTTAGACATGTTTACAAAGTTATTGATATTAATCAGTAGGTGCCAAAAGAAAGGAAAATATTTTTTTATTTATAGCTGCACTGCCATTTGAAAGGCTATATTTTAAATTAAAAAAATTAGGTGTTTTTTAGTATTTAAAAAATAACATACTCCTATTACTATGCCAACATCTGCATTGATTTAAAATACTGCGTCGTGGTTTCTTTAGAAACTTTTGTTACTCTGCTTTCAATTATTCTGTTTTAATCCCCAGTTACACAAAACTTTTTAATTAAACAATTAAGCTAGTAAAACGGAATATCTTTAATTAATTTAATAAGCAGTTTTTAGACAACGTTTTTTTTTTGTTAAACATTCTTAACCCCCATTAGTTTAATCGTTTGTAAAAATGTTTTGTTCAACCAGGTATATACATTTTATTACAAATTGATCTAAACGTGACATCTACTAACAATATTTTACCTTTTAAAACATAGGTAAAACTTTTAAATTGTAATATTTTTTAATAACAAAATATTTTAATTTTCAATTAGTGTATTATTCTTTTGTCCCGTTTTTCCCGCATAAAAAAGCTACATAATTAATTACTATAAAAGTCTATCTCTCCTTAGTGCCTTGGTGCGGTTTAACCTTTTACAAATTAAAAATATTACGATCCATACATTGGTGCAGATGTTCCATTTATTCTTTCACAAGGTCATAGAAACAAGTAAGCGTATTTTGCCGCACTTTCGCATCTGGGTATTCTGATAAATTTGTGCCTGAGTACTCTAAAGTACTAAAAATACATTTAATATACCTGCGGTGCTAAATAATTATTGGGTCTTCTTTTGGCAATGTACTGCTGCAAATTTCCATGAGAAGCATATTCCATAACTATGTAAAACGTGTGGTATTTTACGTAACTGTCGAGACACCGTATAATATTAGGATGATCTAAAGTTCTTAATATAGCCACTTCATTATGAGCTTTTTTAAGATCATCACCGACCAAATCTGTTGATATTTGTTTTATTACCAATTTTTGTTTGTTGTGTTTCTTTTCGCAAACGTGTACTGTCCTGAAATTATAGATAAATGTCAATTATTTAAATTAAAATATTATTTCAGTTATTACACTGAAAAGGATACTTTAAAAGTTGGTGTTGCTAGTGTGCCTAATGGTTTTTTCTAAAAATCAACCTATTTGATATCAAGAATTTATCATAAAATTTTTTACATGCATTTTGTATAATTAGCATTAAAAGAAATACAACTTAAAAATATAAACCCAAACGTTCTAAAACTAGTAGTCCATTGAAATGTTACATTAGGGTAACAATTGCTAGGAGGACGCAATTTTATTTTTTGGTTGTTATGGGGAGGTCAAAGTAAAGTTGCATTCAAGTTGTGGGTCACCAACCTTGTCCCGGCGCCGCCATCTCGGAAAAGAGGTGGAAATGGTTATTATTATTTGAGTATGAAAACCATAGGTCACGCAAAGAAATGAAAAACTATTAAACATTTTATTGCAAATTAAATTCTCTTAATTTTGGTTTTGTAATTTTTTTTTCCCAAGCAACTAAAGGCGAATTTTTTATTATCAACGGTTCAAAACATTTTAAAAACATTTGAATACCTATCTCTATCTAACTCTTATATTTATATTGCCATTTCATTTTATGTTTTTAAAATGTTTTGAACCGTTGACAATAAAAAATTCGCCTTAAATGTAAATAAATTATCCGAGAGAGAGATAGCTGCTGGGCCTTCCTTGTCTGTCTTCAAGGAAGGTAAACGCAGATGGCGCGTGAGTCGACTTTATCGTTTGCCCGCCAAATTCAAATTATATAGCTGTGCTATTTTTGCCCTTAATGTTAGGTACTTGTTTTTGTTTCCTATTAATATAAAATATTGGGGTTTAGTTCAATAATTACACACACCTAATTAAAAATGTCATTTATTTGGTTCTTATAAAGATTCTTTCTTACAGATAACCATGTCAATATTACCTTAAATTATCTGTTGAAAAGCACAAATTTAATATATACACTGTGATCACTAATAAAAGTCAATATTCAAAGTCCAATTAAAGGTAAAAACCACGAAACACACAATAAATCACAGAAAATGTAAACAAACTGTCC
Organism: Listronotus bonariensis; assembly: GCA_014170235.1. Classification (NCBI taxonomy): domain Eukaryota; kingdom Metazoa; phylum Arthropoda; class Insecta; order Coleoptera; family Curculionidae; genus Listronotus; species Listronotus bonariensis. The sequence goes on along the minus strand of JACEGR010004012.1, from coordinate 5,213 downwards.
AAACAAATCGGGCATTGAAAAATATCAAACACAAATATCGAATAACATTTCGGCATGACTGCCTGCGGCAACGTTGTCAAGTTAAAAATATTCGATTCATGGTATATTTTCTTTCTCTTAATTAGATGTGAGCCAAAAAGGACATTAAAGTTTACATGCAGAAATTGTAAACAACTTGGCAACCAGGGCAAAGCGATGATTGCTCCATCTACGATAGCCTGCCATGATGAAAGACAAAGACATATTTATTGGAACTTGCGTTAAACCAGAAAGAGATAAATACAATGGACAAATTGTTAGGACCAGTTACTCTCCATTGAAATGTTACATTAGGGGTAAAAATGTTTAGAGGGCGCAATTTTATTTTTGGTTGTTTTGGGGAGGTCAAAGTAAAGTTACATTCAACTTTGTGGGGTCGCCACTCTTGTCCTGCGGCCGCCATCTTGGAAAAGAGGTGGAAATGGTTATTATTATTTATATGAAAAACTATTGGTCAAAAGAAATTTATAAAAAACATTTTTTATTGCAAATTTTTTCTTTTTAATTTTGGTTTTGTAATTTTTTTCCTAAGATTAAAAAAATAAATATTATTAATAAAAAATTAGGGCCACTCGTAAATCTTTTCTTTTAACCTGTATAACTTTTTTACTATTTATTTTGCAAAAAAATGACACTAGAGCATTTTTATAGAATAATCTTTAAAGAATAATTTTGGTTTAATAACTTGTTATCGTCCGATAAAAAATAACAAAGTTATAAAGAAGAGTAGATATCAATTTCTGAAATTTGTTAACCCGTCAAGAGTAAATAACTTGTTTACAGTGTAGTCGAGCGAGTTGGAATAAATTCAATAAAAATTTAGTGTTTTTTTTTCTAAAAATGTCAATTTTTATTTTTGGCTACGGTGTTTTTCACAGTAAAATCATGTATACAGGGTGGCCCACAAATAAGCAATGACCCTCAGCTTTATTTTTTTAAATAAAAACACCTCTTTTTATTACATTTTTGAATTTTTAATTAAATTCTAAGTATATATCGTGTACGAGTAAGCGTTTCTTTAAAAAACAAACCCTTTAATAATAAATACATGTTTTAACCTTTAAATATTGTATGAATTTGATGGTAAATTTCTTGATAACTGTTAACTTTAGTTATAAGACATGGTACATAAAAAACAGTTGGAATTCGATGTAGGATTTAAAAGTGCAATAAAAATTGGTGTTTCTATTAAGAACCTAGTGTTGATGGTCATTGCTTATTTGTGGGCCACCCTGTATACATGATTTTACTGTGAGAAACACCGCAGCCTAAAACAAAAATCGACGTGTTCCAACGTTTTTTAAAAAACAAACCACTAAATGTTTAATGAATTTATTCCAACCCGCTCGACTACACTGTAAACAAAGGTACTCTTGACGGGTTAACAAATTTCAGAAATTTGCTGTATTCCTTTTATGCTCTAGAACCGCCCGGAACGACACCATAAGTGTTCCTTTTACAATTTTTTGACATTTTTACATGTTGTAGAACCGTTCTTGACACTATTGACAGTTCAGAGAACGGTTCAGAACGGTTCTACAAGGTCAAAGGAATACACTAATTGATATCTACTTTTGTTTATAACTTTGTTATTTTTTATAGGACAAGTTATAAAACCAAATTATTTTTGAAGATTATTCTATAAAAATGCTCTAGTGTATAATATATAAATTTTAGATGTTTAACCAATTAAAGGGCTTGGGGAAGAGGATAACAAGCTCACGTTATTATTTCTATAATTATTTCAACTTAGTATTTTAATTAAATCCTGAAATCGTATTAATAGGCTTTCACAAAACTGCTTTTAAAGTAGTATATTTATACAAAAATGTATGAAAATGAGAAAGCAAAATTAAACAAGCAAAATTAAAAATTGTATTAAGTAACAAAAAAACTATTTAACTTTGTAATTCCGAAAATTCGTAAATTGTGGCTTGTTACCTTCTTCCTCCGAGCCCTTCGGTTATACCCGCGGTAATAATTGGTGATAACTTAGAGGTATACATGTCAACATAACCGATTGGTAAATACCGTTTTATAATTGGTTCGCCTAAAATTAATAATCGTTTTTTAAGGAATCATCGGATATGCAAACTTAAGTTAAATTGTTTTTTATGTTTATTTTCTTTCATCTTTTGCTTGTTGTATATCTTCTCTTTAACTATAATCTACAAACTGACTTATTTTATCAAAACCCTGTGTGTTTTTACTTACCCAAAAGCACCTCGACCCAGCAGTTGCACTACATTATAAATGTCCATTTTAAATTTTGCTTCTGGTCACTTCAAAACCTAACTTATCACTGAGATACCGATGAAGATATCTTTTTTTAAATCGAAAATACACATACGATTTTTTATATTAACTGGCTTTATTATTGTAAAGGCGTACCTACACATTAATTTTTTTTTTAAATGAAAATAAAGATGAATAAAAAATGCCTTAAATTTAAATATTGAAAGAGAAAAAATACAAAGTTTTCTGCCAAAAAGGGAAAAAAATATAGTTATTTTTAATTTGCTATAACCATATAGCTTCCTTATTATCAACTTTTAAACATAGGTTGGTGTTTGGCGCCAATTTTATTTTCGAAAGGGTCCCATACTAAAATAGTCTCGGTTGTAGAACCTCAATTCCCGTTACTACACCCATGATATTGAAATTAAAACAAAACATACATACATCTATATTTCTGTTTAGTTTTTTATTAACAATAAATTATCAGATCTTAAAAATAATAAGAATTACGTAACTACACATAACACTAACAAAGGGTTGTGCTTAAAACCACTTGTTTAGGATTTGTGTCGCTCACGATAATATCCTTCTCACAGAGTTGCCATCTGAAAAAAAAAAGAAAAATGTAGTGACAAAATATATTTATAACATATAACATATTTAAAACCCATAAAATAAGCTAAACACATCTTTAAATTATTTGGACTATAGAAATGTTTAAAAGTTTAGATTAAATTTTTGTTTAGTATGATCATCATAAGCAAATTTACTATTATTCTTTCGAGACGTGATCAGTGAACAAAGTTCGATTCGAGGGAAGTCAAACTAATAATATTCTTTTAAAACTTATGTGACTAACTTCATTCTGAATGTTTACTTGTATTTCAAATGGTATCTGTCACGTGATTAAATGATCATAATTACTTGCAAGGGAAGGAACTGAGGGAAGTGAAACTCATCATGTCTCGAAAGAATACCACTATTATTAGTAAAATTCTGGGTTGTTGGCTTTAATGTAGGTTTATCAGGAAATAATCTAGCCGTATACCACTTGACCTACAAATTTAAATCGGTTAAACTACCCAATTATTTTTTTCAAGATTGGCTTGGCAAATAGTTTTATGAACAATAATTTAAAAATAAACCCTCGACCGGTGCGCGTTAATACATATGTCTATGAAGTTATTAAAGTTATGAAAAAACGATGTTTTTCCTAAGATTTTAACATTCTGTACTTTAAAAATTAAGGGTTTTAGGACATAGCTTTATTTGAACTTTTCTTGAAATCACCCAAGGATTAACACCCTTAAGGATCAGCATCTTACTCTGTAACACTCTGTGTATCAAGAAATTTAAATATTTGTTAAATGTAATATCTAGTTTTTAAATTCTTTTAGCTGTGAATGTGTTGATTATATTTTCTATATAAATGCACATATCTCTATGAATATTTAGCAGAGCCAATCCAGAAAGCCGATTTTCTCATAGAATTTTTAAATAAGTTTTTAATTTCAAGCAGAAAAAACTTAGTTCGGATAATGAGTTCCTTACTCACAAGGCCCACGGTATTGAAAGATTTTTCATTGTAACAAAAGTTAAACTTTTGTATTTTTTTAAAGCATTTTTTACCTAGTGTTCTTTCCAAATAATTATTTCGCGCAGCACTTCCAACAAAATAGGTTACTCAGTATTATGATTAGGTCGATAAAAAAACGTAACAATCTCCCCCCCGTCCTGTGCCCGCCAGTGACTAAGCTCTTTTTACTTTAAAATATTTCTTTGGTCAAATTTTTCATAAAAAAACTAGGGGTGTGCGAATAATTCGAACTTACGAATAATTCGTATCGAATCGAATATCAATATTCGATTCGAAACTCGAATCAAATAATTCGTAAATTCGAATTATTTAAAAATTCCCAAATAATTCGAATAAATCAAGAAACTTCGAATCATTCGATTTTTTTCGAATAATTCGAGATTTTTCGAATTACGTAGTATTCGCGAATTTTCGAGGATATTGAATTTAGGATTTGTTATGCGTGATATTTAAATATAAATTTAACAAATAATAACATTTTATTTGAATCAAAAAATTAATTACATAAATAAAACAATTATTATGAAAATTAACTACAAATTCTTGTTCAAAAATAATAAATATGAAACTGAATCAGTATATCTGAATATTGTAAATAAAACTCCTGGTATACATATATAGTATGGTATATGTATATAGTAAGCAAATGAATATACACACAGTATTTAAAACTTAAAATTGACCAGGTTTTTGTGCACTATACAGGGTGTAACAAAAATTTGTAAATAAAACAACGTTTTTCTCAAGAACGATATGTTTTTAATTAAATATTTAAATAAAAGAAGAGTATTTTTAAAAATTTAATTTCTATTTACAGGATTTTTAAGGTATATCCGGCCAACAAAAGTAAGGCTAAATTGTAAGGTATACATATACATATAAACTTTTGGGCTTTTTAAAAATACCCTTAATACAATGTGTTTAAAATGTTAAAAATTATTGTATTTCGCATATTTATCATACAGGGTATTTCATAAATCTGTTACTAAACTTGAGAAATAATTTATCTTTTGCATTTTGTACAGGGTCTTTTAAAAATTTTATATTAAAAATATAAAAAAGAGGATTTCATATATATTTATATTAAAATAAAAAATTGAGCAATATTGTCTTCTTCAGATAATTAATTTTTAATCAAAAAGGATATTATGGGTCAGTAGAATATTTTGATGCCCGATGTTATGGAATCTCAATTGGGTAAAATATAGAATCCATTCATATTTTCGCATTTTTCGAGAAATATTTAAAAATTTGAATTATTCGAACTTATTCGAAAATTTTCGAATTATTCTGTTGGATTTGAATTCGAATCGAATATTAATATTCGATTCGATTCGAT